>LPNX011063419.1:192664-262127 GCA_001517045.1 Pseudotsuga menziesii
GCTGAAGAGGTACATTCTACAACCAGTAGGAGAGAGATGTGTAACTCCTTCGGTGCTCATCCTACATTGTGTTTTTAATAAAAATAACTTGTGGGCTTAAATTAAATTTAAATTATTTAGAATTACATATATATAAAACAACAGATAAAGTAAAACCATAAAAATTAGATTACATGTTTCCACTTTCAAAAAGGGTTTGTACCTTGAGAGATTTGATCTTTCTTTGTGCTTGGTAGAGAGATTTGATCTTTCTTTGTGCTTGGTAGATCCTCTCTATGCTGGTAGTTGGTAAATGGATTGCAGTAAGAATGTGGGTGATAACATGTAGCTACCCATGGATAAGTCACACTTTAACCCATTTAGCTCTAAGAATATGAAGAAATAATAATGAAATTCAAAACGTCTTCTATTACATAATCATTTCTTTAACCATTTAATCTCCATGAACTAATCCACAAACTATGCAAATATAAAAGTTGTATCATCAATGATTATTATTGAATCTAATTGATTAAAAAACATATATAGTAATCACATCCTAGGTAGTCACCTACAACTCTTACCTGCACGACGATTGCAGGCCACCGCGAAATCAATCCGTAGTCGATAGAGAACAAGCAAACACAATTATTTGAGATTAAAGTTCTACACTGTGCTGCTTTGCAGTTTTCTATATTAACCGCTGGCAGGATTCAGCTGCCTACCTCTACTGCTTTACCCAGTTTTTGCAATTATAGACAGAGCAGTACGCATCAAAGCATGCAACGATCAAAATTATCGCTGCAGCTATCAGAGTGAGGAATTTACACAAGCGGAATATATAGTGATTCACAAACTTCACCACGACAAACTTTCCATTTCCTACTATGATATCTATTTAAATCTTCTATGGTTTTGTCTAAATATCCAACATTTGTTAGACGAACGCACTTACCCAGGCTGTTCCATAGGCTGGCAACATCTCCGTCACTTTGGAGGTGGTTGCAAATAATTTCGCGTTCTCTCAACAGTTTCACATCTTCTATTCCGTCGATCATACCGTTCATGAAATCGGTATATTGCCTGAAAACAAGACAACCGGGCACTGCAAAAGCTTCAAATGCCACCAGATTCCTCAGAATCACCTTTGTGTTGATGTCCAACTTTACTTGAGGAAGGTAAAGCGTGGCGGTTTTATCGTCAAATCGTATTATGCTGAGGTTGCCATGAGTAGGAAAGAATTTGACTCCAACCGAGTACAATTCAGCTATAGATGGAATAGCCAGTTGGCCTAGGGCGGGTGGTATGATCTCAGAAGATGGTTCCTCCCCAATTTCTCTTGCATCTTTATTGACTAGAACAGCCAAGATTCTCTTGAACATACTCAGAACAAGAACCAAGGGTAACTTCATCACAAATTGTGCAGGCCTCTGTTTAAGTGCTCGCCTAAGCAACTCCGTCAGAAATCGAACTGGGCCGACGTTAACAGACGAGAGAACTTTTCGTAGGAAACTGCAAGCTTCTGAAATGATTGACTAATCCGCTAGATCAGGCGCATTGTTTCCTTCCTGGCTTGAAATTTTTGTAATGGTGGACATGTCCACCCGGTAACAACCACCGTTTTCTTCCTCAAATCTACTTGGATTTTGATTGTTGGAAAAGGGGACGATACCGTAGTAAAGCACCTCCAGCAGCAGGTGACCTCTTTCGTTTATAGGGAGATTTGAAATCTCGCTCAAATCATGATGTCAAAAGTGACAAATGTCACTTGAAATCTAGATACCAAATTCCAAGATTGTCAGTGCTTTTGATTATCCAATCAACAGCTTACAAAATATTAATAAATATATTTTTAATAAAATCTTTTGCAAGTTCTAAAGTGTAACTTTGGAAAATACATGTTTTAATTTTTTTTACCAGCTAACTAATACATAGTCAACTCAATTTGACTGCTAAGCGATTACAATATACCTGCCTGAGGCAGGTATAAAAATAACAAACACTATTTTTTTTTTAAATGAAAATGACAATTCGAAAACTAATCACCCCATTATTAAAGGAAAATATCAACTTGAAAATGCAACTTGTATTGTAAATACCATCCTTAAATGCAACACTTTGAAAAGGGATATAAATAATAAAATAGATCAAGGTAAAACTCTATATTCTTTCTCATTCCTTTCATTCTTGTAATTTGATTTTTCCTTTTTAATGCAAAAATGTTGATTTCTCCTTTTTTCTTTGAAGATTTTATCATTTTTTTTTATAGAAAATAGATTATAATTTTATTGATATAAAACCATATTGTTTATTGACCTCTTGGCTATACATATTACAGCTGTGTTTAGTATATATCAGCAAAATATATATACATGTATTTTTCTACCTCTCTTATGTATGCCTTTTATGGAAAAAGGAAAAACATAAACAAAAATGTATACTCAATCATGGAGAATAATATTTTCATAATGGATATCAACTAAAAATGTATTCATATCTAAACCCTTCCTAGATTGGTATTAGTGCCATGAAGTTTCTCCCATTTCTCCATAATACTAGTAGGAAGAAGAAGCCCTTGTTTGGAAAGCAGGTCTGCCTCGGAATTGTGTTCTCGAAAATAGGCATGTATAATATCCGTTGAAAGAGTGAGCTGATCCTTTTGATATCCTCATACAATGGTAACAAAAAAATGTTCCATGGTGACTTGTCAAGCTTCAGGCAATCAATAAGAAGTTTAGAGTCACCATAAATTTAAATTTGCATGATCCCAAGAGAATGAACAAGATTCAATAAGATTTTAAAAACTTCAAATTCAGCATGGTTTTCCATGACTTTTCCAAGACCCACAGAAAATGAGAGGCGATGAGTGTCATTTGTATGAACAATCCCACCCGCACCACCAATCCTTGGCCTACCCTATAAGGTACCATCCACATAAGCCCATAGGATTGAAAAAAATATGACAGCAACCGTAATAATCTGAGGAGGCTTGATAGGATCACCTTGGGGAACGATTTGAAGATGCCAAGAAATGTCCCAACATAAATCTGAGAGGGAATAACAACATCTTCAAATATATCATTATTTCTAGCAAGCCATACACCCCAAATGGTGAATATCGGAAGCGAATCATAATAATGAAAGTTGTTGTTGTTAACCCATGTATGCCAAGCTTCTTGTATACTGATACCACACTATACAAATGGAACATCGATGAGTATACCAATTTGGTGCCACATTTCCAACATATATGGACAAGATAAGAAAATATATGCAATACCTTCTGCAGTCAATGCACATAGGGAGCATCTAATAGGACCAATTATGAACCCGTGGACCAAAACGTCCCAAACCGAGACCTTGCCCTCAAGAATGAGCCAGAAAATATATTGATCTTGTATGGACAATTAAGACGCCAAATACTCCTGCACAACCATCCAAGATGTGGAAAGTTCTTCAGCCTCTTTCAGAACCATATATGCCAGATTGGGAACATAGCAACCACCTTTTTCATTCTTAACCCATAACAAGACAGCATCCTTGTCACTAAGTATTTATCCCAAATGTGACTCTCTAAGTCATTTAGATCTAACTCAGCTGCAGAGATCCAAGACTGTTTAAGAATTTTGATGTCATACTTTTTTATCTAGTGAAGATAAAAGAGACCATGATCATTCAAGGAGTTAATCATTCCATCCGGAAATCACAAGAAATCAGTGCAACCAATCCATGGGTCTTGTCCAATGCAGAAAATTTTGTCATTTCCAACTTTCCAGGATAATTGGTCGCCAATAATACTAAAAGAAGAGATGATCGCTTTCCATATAGTGTATATATTCTTCATAGACTTGTCCTTATACCAGAGCCACTCTTGAATGGATAGTGGAGATATATATTTCTAATATATAACCCAGACCCAAAGTCCCTTACCTTTTAAAATTTGGCAACTGCATTTGGATGCTAGAGCCTTGGAAAAACAAGGTAGATACTTGATACACCAACCTCCAAGAGATTTAGGGACTAATATCATTTTCCGGGAAACTCAAAGGAATGCAGATATAGATTCATTACCACCCCAAAGAAAATTTATGTAAAGCTTCCTAATCCTGTGGAGAATGCCTGCTGGAACATATGATAATGAGATCCAGAAGACAAGGATAGCTTCAATGATGGAATTGATCATAACCAATATACCCCCATGGGAGATCCATTTTTTACGCCATAAATTAAGTCTATTTTCAAATTGAACAATCATCCATGCCCAGTCCTTACAAATGTAGTCATTTGATTGATATTGAATCCCAAGTACTTGAGTCCTATAGAGATATTAACCATGGAGAAACCAAATTTATGTATGTGCCATATAAGCGTCTGAGGTTTTGTATTCATGAATGTATGGAGGATTTCAATGCATTAGAAACCATGCTAGTGGAAATGGACAAGACTCTCAAGCTTGATTTAAGTAGTAGAGCATCCCTGCGAGTAACATCAGTAAAAAAAGCATGTCATTAATGAAAAGTAAGTGGGATACAAAGACATTACCACCAAACCAAAATATTTTGTATTCTCTGGAGGATACATGTTTCTTGATCATTATGTTGATCCCTTCCATAATTAGTATAAAGATGAGTGGAGAAAGCAGGAAACCCTGACGAAGACCCGCCCAAGTCTGAAGAAATTAGTAGTTGGTCCATTAATAAGAACCAAGAAGGATATCGAATGAATCATATAAAGAATCTAGTTAATCATAGATAAATCAAAGCCAGTCTACACTAATATCAGTCTGATATGGGTCCAGTTAACACGATCAAATGCCTTTGATATGTCTACTTTGATGATGACTGTAGGAGTTTTCTTTGATTTGGTAGAATGAAGATCTCTTGTGCAATAGCTATGGGGTCATGGTCTTTTATTTTCGCAAGGAAAGAAAATTGTTCATCACAAATATTTTCAGATAATATAGTCTTGTCTTTATTTGCAATAACCCCTGCAATGATCTTGTATACAACCTTGTAGAGTGAAATGGGATGGTAGTCATCGATATTGGTGGCTATGTCCTTCTTCGGAATGAGAGAAAGAAATGTACTGTTAAAAGATCCAAGTATCCTTCCCCTGACTCTGGATTCTTCAGTCACATCCAGAAGTTCATATTCTAATATGTCCATGAACCCTAGATAAAATTCTATGGGGAAGTCATCAATACCCATACTTTTATCAGCTTTCATAGAGTGTATAGAATCTTTCAGTTCACCCAATGTAACTTGTTCTTTTAGTGAGTCATTTTGTTCCTCGGTGACAAAAGAGGGATAAAATAATATAAGATCCATCATATCGCCTACAGTGGTAGTGTTTTTCTCTTTAAATAGCAACGAGAAGTGATTGGTGATAATAGTGGCAAGATCTTCAAAACTAGATATTGGTTGTCCATCATCATTATCCAATTGCAAGATAGTATTGTTGTTAAGTTTGTTCCTATAAAAATTATGAAAATATTTGGTGTTACCATCACTATGTTTGAGCCATATGGTTCACCTCTTGATTCTTATGGAAGCCCCCTTTTCATCAAGTATCTTATTTCTTTTCCTTTCCAGTTCCACAAAATATGCCTTCTATTCCAAGTTATAAAAACCATTTGGATGATTAATTGAGAAAGAAGCCAAGCTATCTTCAATGGTAGATAGTTTAGCCACCATTGACATGTGGTGGTAATGAGCCCAAATCATGGATTCCATATTAACTTTTTTAATATTATTGGAGATTTGTACAGCTGCCGAGGATGAACTACCAGGATCGTATGGGACCCAAATATCCTTGATCTTATGTGTATATGATTCATGTTGAAGCCAAGTAGAATTGAATTTAAATGGAGTAGGAGATTTTGCAGGAATGGGGATAAATTCCATAAATATGGGGTGTTGATTAGATATACCTCCCACTCCAATCCATTGTTGAATGCGAGGGGCCAACCTTAAGGAACTTTCATTTATTAAGAACCTGTCATGTCGTTTGCAACACTTTCGAAACCATTTCTCTTATTGGTGCTCCAAGTGGGCTTATGATCTATAGCAGGAATATCATATGGTAATTCATCTTCAAAAAAATTGGCAAATATCTCTAAGAGTGGATATTTTATGGCGTTTTGACCCTAGGTTTCTACTTCCCCAAGTGAGAAATTAAGATCACCACCCATAATGAATCTCTCGACTCTATGCAGACCTAAACTAAATAATATGTGCCACTAAGCTAAAATGTTGGTATTAGGTCCATATATATTAAGCAATGTGAAATATTTCCCTAATTCCCATGAGAAAAAGACCCTCCCAATACCTATGAAAACAAACCAATATTTAGTCCAAAGTAGAGTTTTTTTACCAGCCTGAAATAATGCCTCCAAAACAGCCAATAGTGTCGATGTAGACAAAATCCCAACCAAGAATGAATAGTCTTAGGTCGTTCAAAATAGTTTCCCCATAGTATAAAGTTTTATGCGACATCAGTATATCAGGGTGATGAAGATTGACCATACATTTGAGGGCAAGTTTCTTCAAGGGCTGCCCAAGCCCTCTACATTTGAAGGATAAGATCATCATTATGTCCCATATGTCTTATGGGGAAATACTCTAAGTGCCCCTTTAATATTTCTTTATGTGCAAACGTTGATGTTCTAGGTAGTTTCATGTCTTGCACTATCCATGACCAAACTTCTCCCTATGAGCCGCATCTAGGAATGATGGGCCACCCCACTGCCCAAACCCCTTTTAGGTGAAAACTTCGAGGTTGAAAGTGACCTAAGTTAATATATAGGTGTATCATATCGGGTAGATAATACATTTTTTTATCATGTACCCCTACCAATATCCCAACGCATGTTGTATCATCCATTATGGAGTCATTCCAGTTCGTTGAGGGAGGAGATGATTGAATTGTATCTATGTCAACCAACCCTTGATGGGGGAAGTAATGAGGGGATGTAATGACCTCTTGTGGAGGTGTGATCACTTTATTTGTTATAATCCTGGTGACTGGTAGTGGAGGGCTCGTTGAACGGCGAGGTATGTTTCGTATAACGGGCTCATGGAAGGCTGTAGGGTTATTCATTATTGGGGCAGAGTATAGGCTATGATTATCGATGTATTCATACTCTGAAGGGATGACATACTGGATAGGTTTAAGGGAAGTAATGTTGGATATGCTGCAATAATGAAGAAAAATTTCTCCTAGGTGCATGGATAAGAGAAGTAGAGAGCCCTCAGCAAAGGGGTTTTTGTTCGGTTTAGTCCCCAAATTCGAAGAGCTTGTGGGTGTCAAGGGGTTAGGTTTATTAAAGAAAATGAAGGATATGGGATAAAAAATGCAACACTTATACCCTATGAAATCAAGTGTTGAGGGAATATCCTCATTTGAAGTTTCCTTCACCTTAGGTAATGATCTAAATTTCTCATATTTGACATAAGAAACATCAAGTACATCAAGGGAGTCCAGCAAGAGAGATGACTTACCTGGGTCCGCTATAGTGCCAGTATTGGGATGTTTCAAAGGACAAAATCATGCATAATTGTTGTCCTCTGCATCTTCGTCGAGCATTGGTAGGTCTTCCATGAAAGAACAACCATCATGCACCTTCAGGGGAAGCACTAATGTACTATATCCCTTTTGATAGGATGAAGCAATGGAATATACAATAGGGTGGATGCCTGAGTGCAAAAAATCATGTGTAACATGTTCATCCAGAATTTCAACATCCAATTGGTATGATTTTGCTAATAGGTTCTGACAAAAGGAAGGGAACAATCTTTGATCACGTTTCCATATTTCTGACATTTGTTACATCTGAAAGGAATTCCAATGTAATCCAAGGTTTGTTTATGATTATGGAGGCCCTTTGAAATAATCATTTCATCCCATAGTACTTCATGTAGGTCAATCTCCACTAGGATTTTAGATACGACCATCTTGCCAGAAAGTCTAAAGGAGAGTTATGTTTTCGAGTATGTACCAAGTGCAGATCCAATAAGCTAAAAAATGGCCTCTGTCAAAACTTCTGGAGGTAACAATGGTAGTTTAACCCAAATGTGTTAACATGGAGACTTTCCTCTATCGGCATCAAAAGATGGTCACCATCAATTGATAGTGATGGCATTGTTCCCCAAAAATCAAACCCCACCAAGAATAAACCTTGAGTCCTCTATTTTTTGAAGAATGATGGAAAACCAACCTTTTTCTAGTGAATAACATGCAGGGGCATATCTAAGATGAGAAGACCAAGTCTCTTTAGCCCAATCTTGTAAGTGCTCCACATAAATCCCTCGTCCACTAAAACGCCTTACCAAAGAGAGTTCTGAGAGGAATAATTTTTTACATTTACATGTCTTCTCCCAAGTCCAAGTTAAGAGGCCTAAACTTCCTTTTGACACATTCCCTTTTAATAATGTCAGATAATCCCACTTGTTCAACTAGCGAAGCAAAAATCGAGTTGTGTTCTGACTTGTGACCGATCACTGGAGCTGATTAGGGATTCAGTGCTTCATGAGTGATATCCTTGACGGTCTCAATGTCTGCAGGTACAGTGGGGAAAATATTGGCAATGCCATGTATGTCTCTTTTAGAGGACCCATCACCCAAGTGACATATTTTTGTGATAGGGTTCCTGTAGGACTTAACATAATTTTTTTTCATGCCCATGTTTCACAAATACCAGGTGGATCTTCCAATTCTTTACAGTGAAGGATAATAGTACTCCGGAGACCATGCAAAGGATATATTCTAACAATACTACTAACCCTATTTCCTATAACCCCAATGCTCAGAATTCAATGCCCGACACTATACTTCATTACACAAGCATGGTAACCAAGAATCCCTAATTACAGAATGATTACAAAGCTCCATCCCATAATCCCTAGATACAGATGAACCGCCAATCACCTCTGAGATCATTAAACCAACCTAAAGTTCCTAGAGGACTCAATTTACAAAGAAACCCTAGCAAACTCGATTTTCATGATCTTATGTATGTTAGGGTTTCATTTTTCTTGATGGAAGCTATTGTTTGAGAGGAATGGTAAGATAATACCCCTCTCCTTTATTATGTTTTTTCTCTTAGTATATTGGTTCATATTTGGTATTTATGTTTTTCTTTTTTCTTTTTTTACATGTTATTTTATTATAGGTATAAATGCAAGATAAAGATATGGATAAACTTTTATTTTGGACATTTGTTATTTGTTTATTACTAATGTAATGTTTATTACTAATATAAATTTATCTTAACTCCATATTCACCAAACATCGATAGGGATCATCTCTTGACGTGTAAATTTGTTCACAAATTTTTCACTTTAAAAAATGTATGCACCTCAAGAGATGATCCCTCTCGTAGCTAGGTAGATTCGGAGTTAAGATGGATCTATATTGGTTTAATATGTAAATATCTTATATATGCTCATATCCATCTTATATTTAATCATAGTTTAATGATGGTTCAACTCCACGATCGCATAACAAGAAGTATCCAAGTTTCATTATTTTTTATTTTTAATTAATTGGATAAATAATTATTTGGTTTTGAGCTTTAGGTTAAGGATGACATTGTAATTGTAAATTTTTATTTACTTAATATTTTATTAAAGTGCCACCTATCAACTCCACATTGATCACGGATTTACACTTCTCTCTTATAATGGGTTGTAGAAAGCGCCTCTCAATGCAATCATACTGGGATATATAAAACACCTCTCGACACAAACATACTGGGTTGTAGAAAGCACCTCTCGACACAATCATATTGGGTTGTATAAAGCACCTCTTGATGCAACAAATTATTTATTTAAACTTTATGAAAGAGAAAGGCTCTACTTCTCTCATGGAAATTATGGAGAAAAAAACGTATTATTTTTTGTTGTGGTATTTTTAATAAGGATTTCTTCTCATTTGTTTTTTCAAAGCTTATTTATTTTGTGTTTTGGAATAATGGTTCTTCCCTTTATGTAGTTTGTAGATGTAATTATTAATTATGACTATGTCTTCAGGTTTACTCAATCAATGAATTTTGTCATTAATTGTTCTTTACTATGGGATTCTCCTTTCACAAAAAGAGTTAAAAGTATTTTTCCAATAAAGGTTTGGTGATATCCTTACAAGGAAAAATCCTCTCACAATAAGTGGCTTATTCTCCTAGCAAGGGGGTTATGGAATTCTCCCAATAAGGGGTTACCTCCTCTCAAATTCTCTGCATCATTGGAGCAAGGGGGAAATTATCGAGCCTCTTCTTTAACTTATGTGGCTCTCTTTTTATATTGTTTTTCTAGCACATAGTTATGAGGATATGGTGTTATCATTTCAGATCCCTCCAAATCCTCCCTCGTGGAATTATCCAACTTTTCTAGGGATTGGATGCAATCCCCACACCCCTTCTTACAAAATAGGAATCGATGCATCGATTTACCCATATTTGTTAACCATTTAGTTCAAATAATTCTATAGGGACAACATGTGAAAATACAAAGTGAACCTCTTTCAAGTCATCAAGTGAAGGAGCTCTGCTATTTTTGTTGTTATAGGGTGATGCATTCACATTATTCCATCCATTAGTTGGACTCCATGGATGTCACATACTTCTATAATCTTCAATCGTGAGGGCGATAGGTTTATCGAACAAACATGCTTTGTTTTTCCTTTGAGCATCATTGACAGCCCACTCAAGGTGGAGATATGTGGCAAAATTAGAATTGAAATCCTCATCCCATGTCCTATCCTTCTACAACTTCACATGGTGGATTACCTTGAAAATGTTTGTTTCCTTGCAGGCAAAAAAAAACTGTAACACCCTGGTTTTGACCCCGTTTGCATTAAACGTATATGATGTATATATTGTAATTAATTATGGTGTGGAACTAAAGGAAAAAAATCCCCACCATTGATATAACGTTTTATGTTCCAGCGATTAAAATCGTTGCTGATAGTATTTCGTGCTAGCTAGCACACTATAACTTTTGGAATCATGTAATTATGTGTTTTAATTAAAATACCCACAACCAGCTATGCAATGCAACCATAAGGAAAAGGGCATGATTTTCTTAAGGATAAGGAGGGAAACTATTTAACCCTTGGGGCCAATGGGGAAAATACAAGTGTTAGTTGTTAAAACCATTTAGTTGTCACCCACCCTTTTGACTTACTCACCTTTCCTTGTCTTAATCAGCTAACTACCAAATTAAATCATCTGATGATAGTTGGGGAAATTATTGCATGGATAGTGGTGTGTGGCAGGACTGTCAGTCCTTGCCCACATGCACACTCCACCAGGAGACTCGTTCACCCTGACGTGGTAAGGAAGAGACCACGACCCATTCCTCAGGGTTTTTACTCATGTAGAGAGCTAGAGGAGCTGTTTTTTTGGGAATTCATGATTTTGCTGTGTAGGTGACATTCACATTTGGTCTTCGTTGTGTGGAGCTCTCATTTAAGATTTGGGGTTCCTAGACGTTTTCTCCTCACACAGTCACTCAGTATTCACACATGCATACCATGACTTGTTCAATCTTCCTCTTCTGATTTTGTTGTGTGTGTGCAATTTCCTTCAATTTGTGGTCTGTAACGATGTAATCCATCTCCAAGCAGGTGGTGTGTCCTCTCCTCATGCGGTTGAGGATTAGTGGTTGTCTTTTCTCCACTTTTGGGGTTGTTGTCTTTCTCCGTGAATGTGGGTTGTTGCTGAGTTGTTTTGGCCACGTTAGGGCCAAGAACAAATCTAGGTTCGTCTTGCTCGGTCTGAGCTGTGTATCACATTTTGGCTGCAGTGATGTTTCCTTTGTCTTCCTTAGAGCTGTGAATTGCTCGGTTTTGTTGTGGGTATGTAGTGGTTGGTCTTTGGATTGTATTGGAGTGGGAATGAAGGTTTTTTATGCTTGATAAACCTGGTGTGTTTGGGAGCCTCATAGACAGAGCTAGAGGCTTGTATTTCTTCTCCTGGAACCCCTGAATAGCACTGGAAGGGAAGTCAGGGACTGAGCGACTGTGTAGCAGAGAAGGGACCAATTCCTTGTGTTGGATGTGTGTGGGTGTCCTAGAAGTCAGGCTAGTTCTGCTGCAGGTGTCCTTAGCTCTTCAGTGAGCCCACCAGCTTAGCATTCAGCTTTTCCCAGCTCCCTAATGGCTTGATAAACCCAACTGTATTGGCTTGGCTGAGTTGTGTATCTTTGGCTATGTGTGAGCCTGCTTAGTTTCCTTATTCCTTGGGGAATCATGCCCAGCTCGGGGGGTGGTAGTGTTGCTGAGAGATTAAGGAGCACACTAGCCTATGGTTGGGTAGAATGTTGTAGCGACATAGCTGGTTGTGGGGCGTTCTTCTTCATAAGATAAGTGTTCTTATCTATTTCATCTCTGGAATTGTATTTACTATTTAATGAATTACAATGAACATGCTAAATGCTTGAATGTATGGTTTTGCTTCCACTGTATGATGAATAATTATGCATCTATGCATGTTTTACTTCAATGCATTTAAGTTTTTTATATGTGTATGTTCATGGCCCTAGTTACCTAGGTAGATAATGGTATGGTAGCGTCCTCTTCGTTGGTCGAAGGGTCAGGGACATTACAGTGTGGTATCAGAGCACACGTTGCAGCATGGGCCTCAATGGGTCATGAAAAAGCAGTAACAGAGGTACGGTTCATCTCTTCTAAGCACAAGCTAACAAGAAAATTTCAAAAAATCTCAAAAATTTCTAAGTATGGAAAACATCGAATGACTTAGGCAAAATCCCATCCGATACGTCGAATGACTTAGGCTGAATCCCATCCGATACGTCGGAGGACTTAAGTTGAAGCCCATCCAGTAAAGAAAAACCACGCTGAGAGAAAACTTTGAAAAATGTCTAAGTCTAAATTTTTTCCAAAGCTCTCGGCTGGGAGGAGCTGGAGGTCTCATCCAGATGGAGTCAAGGTGTCAGCAAGGCTCACTAGAAGGGAGCCGAAACAGTGGCAGAAGAGGAGAAGAAAGAAAAATTAAAAAAAAATTCTAAGTATAGGAAATCTAAAAAAGGATAGAGGATCGGTCAGCCGAAGTGTTGGAAGACAGAGGAAGATCGATCTGAGGCATCGGAAAAAAAATAGAGGATCGGTCAGCCGAAGCGTCGGAAAAGAATAGAGGATCGATCAGCCGAAGCGTCGAAAAATAATAGAAGATCGATCAGCCAAAGCGTTGGATTATAGAGGAAGATTGATCCGATATGGTGTCAGAAGAGTTGTCAACTAGTGATCTGATGTATTGGATGGCTAGTTGGGAAGGGATCCGATCAAAAAAGAAAATCTGAGTTTTTCAGTGGGGTTTTCAATGGAATTTCTCAGCGAAAAAGAGGGATTCCAGTGGGTTTCAAAGGTGTCGAAAGGGTGAAAAATGACAGCAATCTTATGCACCAGATTGCACGAAAATCAAGGATTTACAAAAAAAAATGAGGGTGTTTCCCTTGACCCCCGTCATCCCCTTGAGACAATCGTTCTTTGAGGGAAAAAAAAATTATGTGTTTTGGGCAAAGTTGTCATTGTATGATTTTTCCAAGAGAAGGTAAGTAATTATGATTTGTATAAATGTTATGTAGCTAACAGATGTGTTACTAACACGTTTTGCAGAATCACAATCACCTCCAAGGGCAGTATTCCAGGTAGTGCAGTTTGGTAAGGTAAGTTGTGGTTCAACCATGAGAACCCGTGACGGATATGATGCTCGGGATTCCTACGAGCATGCATGAGATGCCATGGGAGAAAATGTTCAGGTTGGAAATGATGGCATAGAGTCTAATGGAAGGAGATTCCAGGAGACACCGCCAGATATTGCAGCCACCATGAGAAGCTTGATTAAAGCCCAAGAAGAGAAGCATCAGTTGAATGTTGCTATGTTACTGAGTTTGACAGAATTGCAGAGAAAGATAGACTCTAGACAAGGTACAGTAGAACCAGAAGGCAGTAAGAGCGGTACCAGAAGAACAAGAAGGACTTCTAGTATATCACCTGACTCAAAGAATCTAGTGGGGATTCAAGCTCTTCTTCTCACAAGGGCAAGAGAAGGAGGCACCATAGGGATCACTCTCGAGATGAATTTAAGAAGGCTAAACCTCCTACATTCGATGGTGAGGTAAAGACTGGACAAGAGATTGAATCTTGGCTTCTTGGGTTACAGAAGTACTTCCAAGTTTAGGATTATTTGGGAAACATGAAGGAAAGGGTTGCAATATTCAATCTGAATGGAAGGGCATCCATTTGGTGGGAGCACTTCAAGCAAGTAAAGATGATTAGTGAAAGGAGACTTAAGTGGAAACTGTTCAAGAAGTATTTCAAGCAAAAATACCTCTCGGACAAGTATTATGATGACAAAACTAAGGAGTTCCATGAGCTGAGATTTGGACACCAGACCATGGAAGAGTATGCAAATAAGTTCTTGGAATTGTTAAGGTATGTCAGGTACATCAAAGATGAAAAAGTGAAGATCCAGCATTTCCTGATTGGATTGCCTCAGTCTTACAAGGACAAAATTGAGTTTTATGAACCTAGAACTCTGGAAGAAGAAATAAGGAAGGCTAAGTATTGCTATGAGCAAAGCAAAGGAAAACCTGATTATCATAAGACATGGAAGGACAAAAATAATGAGAATTATGACCAAAGGAAGAAAGGTTTCAAACCTTCTAACTTCAGGAATCAGCAGAAGCAACCGTCACAAGCTGAAAAGTAGCCAGCTAGAGCGATGGGAGAAAGGCCTAAAGAGCCATAGTTGAACAGGGAACCTCTCCAATGTTGGAAATGTGGAGGACCCCACATGCGCAAGGATTGTCCACTCCAGAATAAGAGTACCAGGCCAACTTATAACATTCAAGAGGCAGAAACTGTGGGTCAAGTAGCAAGGGTCGTCCCTAGGATTTATGCAGCACTAGAGGACTGCCAAGAAGATCACCAGTCAACTATTGTTGAAGTTGCAGGTAAGATTGTTGAGCAATCTGTTTCTATTTTGATTGACCTTGGTTATAATCACAGTTACATTACTCCTAGAGTAGTGGAGATTTGTGCTATTAAGAAAGTAAAGCATAGAAAATCTTGGTTAGTTCAGCTAGCCACTGGAACTAACAGAAAGGTTGGTGAAGTGGTAGAGAAGTGTCCATTTGTTATGAATGGATTGGTCACTTGTGTAGATTTGAATGTTCTACCACTTGGTTCCTATGATGTTCTCATTGGAATGGATTGGTTAGAATCTCATAGGGTAAAGCTTGACTGTTACAATAAGACTTTTGAATGCATGGATGAATAAGGGAACCTAGTAATTGTGAAAGGCATTCCAAAAGTGATTTCAGTAAGGCAGTTTTCAGCAATGCAGTTGAAGAATTTATGTAGGAAAAGTTGTCAATTGTATGCAGCTCATGTTTTGGAGGCAACAAAGGATGAAACTCCTAGGTTGGAGGACTTTCATGTGTTGCAGGAATTTAGGGATGTGTTTCCTGATGAGATTCTAGGGATTCCTCCAAAGAGGGACATTGATTTCACAATTGAACTTGTGCCAGGAGCAGCACCAATTTCCAAGACACCCTACAGAATGAGTACACCAAAAATGTTGGAGTTGAAGATGCAACTACAGGAGTTGTTGGAGAAGAAGTATATCAGGCTGAGTGTGTCTCCTTGTAGAGCACTAGTTTTGTTTATAAAGAAGAAGGATGGTACACTCAGGTTGTGTATCAATTACAGACAATTGAATAAAGTCACTATGAAGAATAAATATATGTTGCCTAGGATTGATGACCTCTTTGACCAAATGAGAGGAGCAATGGTATTTTCCAAGATTGACTTGAGGTCTGGTTACCATCAGGTGAGAATCAAGGATGAAGACATTCATAAGACAGCCTTTAGAACAAGGTATGGACATTATGAGTTTGTAGTGGTACCATTTGGTCTCACAAATGCACCAGCTACATTTATGTGCCTTATGAATAGTGTCTTCAGTAGGTATTTAGACAAGTTTGTTCTTGTTTTCCTTGATGACATCCTTATTTATTCTAAGAATGAGAAAGAGCATGAAGAGCATTTGAGATTGACATTGCAATTGATCAAGGAGCATCAATTGTATGCAAAGCTGAGCAAGTGTGACTTCTATAGAGATAGAATTCAGTATTTGGGTTACATTATCTCAGAAGAGGGTATATCTGTGGACCTTGAAAAGATTGAAGCCATTATGAATTGGCCTACTCCAAGAAATGTGACAGATGTAAGATCTTTTATGGTACTTGCAGGATACTATCGGAGATTCATTGAAGGATTCTCCAAAGTTGCACATGCCATCACTTCTTTGCAAAAGAAGGGGATAAAATTTGAATGGACATCGAGGTGTGAAGAAAGTTTCTAGCAGTTGAAGAGTCTTCTCACCAGTACACCAGTATTGAAAGTTCCAGACCCAAAGAAATATTTTGTGGTATGTACTGATGCATGCGAACAAGGGCTTGGAGGAGTCTTTATGCAAGATAACCACGTGATATGTTACAAGTCAATAAAGTTGAAGGAGCGTGAGAAGAATTATGCCACTCATGATCTATAACTTGCAGCCATAGTACATGCTCTCAAGATGTGGAGGCATTACTTGATGGGAAGAAGATTTGAGTTAATGATAGACCACTACGGTCTGAAGTATTTGTTTGATCAACCTACTCTCAATGCTAGGAAAGCGAGATGGCTGGATTTTTTATGTGAGTTTGATTTTGAAATCAAGCACATAAAGGGAAAAGAGAATAAGGTAGCTGATGCACTCAGCAGGAACTTACAGGAACTGCATGTGGCATCTCTTAGTATTTTCCAGTCAGATTTGAGGCAGCAGATTGTTAATCATATTGCTAGAGATGAGTTGTATGAGCAAGTAAAAGACAAATTGCAGCAACAAAGTCTTGAGAAGAGGTATGAGGGATATAAATTGGAAGAAGATGGACTTATTACTTATAAAGGAACAATTTATATTCCAAATGTAGCCGATTTAAGGAGAGTTGTTATGGATGAGGTCCATCAAGCTCCATATTCTGGTTACCCAGGATATCAGAAGACCATTGCTATAGTCAGAAAGCAATACTTTTGGCCACGAATGAAAAATGACATGGCCGAATACATTTCAAGGTGCATGAAATGTCAGCAGGTAAAGGTCGAGCATCAACATCTAGCAGGTTTGTTGCAACCTTTTCCAATTCCACAGTGGAAATGGGAAGTTATTTCCATGGATTTTATTACATGATTGTCAATGACTTGGAGACAAAATGATTCCATCATGGTTGTGGTGGACAAGCTGACAAAGGCAACACATTTTATACCGGTTAAGTCTATGCATAAGACTGATAACATTGCAAAGATATTCATGAAGGATATTTTCAAATTGCATGAATTTCCTAAGAAAATATTCTCTGACAGAGATGCCGAGTTCACTTTCAATTTTTGGAAGGGGTTGTTTACAAATTTGGGTACAAGGTTGAACTTCAGCACTTCCTACCATCCTCAGACTGATGGTCAGATAGAGAGGGTCAACCAGGTGCTTGAAGACATGCTTCGCATGTATGTGATGGATAAACCAACCAAGTGGGAAGATTACTTACACTTGGTAGAGTTTGCTTATAACAATGGACAGCAAGCATCCTTGGGGATGAGTCTGTATCAAGCTTTGTATGGCATAAGGTGGAGGACACCAGTGACTTGGGATAATCCAATGAACAGGGTTGTGCTTGGTCCATAATTGCTCAAGGAAATGGAACAGAAGGTTGTGAAGATCAAGAAGAATCTAAAAAACAACTCAAGACAAACAGAAAAGCTATGCAGATAAGCATAGGGTGAACAGAGAGTTCAGTGTAGGGGATCATGTTTACCTCAGAGTGAGGGCAAAGGAGAGTTCCTAGAAGCTTGGAAGTTGTGCCAAGATGTCACCTAGATATTGTGGGTTGTTTGAAGTGCTTGAAAGAATAGGGTCGGTTGCATATAGACTTGCATTGCCTGCTAGCACTAGAGCTCATAATGTTTTTCATGTTTCTTTGCTTAAGAAATATGTACATGATCCTAACCATGTGATAAATTGGGATGTGATTCAGGTGGAACCCGAGGGAGAGTTCTAAATCGAGCCAATGAGCATCCTCGACAGGAAGGTCACAATGCTCTGGAACCGAGCCATAGGGCAGGTAAAGGTGCAATGGGAGCACTACGGTCCTGAAGAGGCTACATGGGAGCTAGAGGATGGCATGCGGTTGGCACATCCATTTTTGTTCAATTCTGCGGAACACTAAGGTGGTACCAGTGTAGCATTTTGTTCAATTTTGTAAAGCATTGAGGACAGTGCTATTGAAGGGAGAGGGGAGTGTAACACCTAGGTTTTGACCTCGTTTGCATTAAACGTATATGATGTATATATTGTAATTAATCATCATGTGGAGCTAAAGGAAAAAAATCCCCACCATTGATTTAATGTTTTATGTTTCAGCGATTAAAATCGTTGCCGATAGTATTCCATGCTAGCCAGCACATTATAACTTTTGGCATCATGTAATTATGCGTTTTAATTAAAATACCCACAACCAGCTGTGTCAATGCAACCATAAAGAAAAGGGCATGATTTTCCTAAGGATAAGGAGGGAAATTATTTAACCCTTGGGGGAAATGGGGAAAATCCAAGTGTCAGTTGTTAAACCCATTTAGTTGTCACCCACCCTTTTGACTTACTCACCTTTCCTTGTCTTAATCATCCAACTACCAAATTAAATCCTCTGATGATAGTTGGGGCAGTTATTGCATGGACAGTGGTGTGTGGCAGGACTGTCAGTCCTTTCCAAAATGCACACTCCACTAGGAGAGTTGTTCACCCTCACGTGGTAAGGAAGATACCACGACCCATTCCTCAGGGTTTTTACTCATGCAGAGAGTTGGGGGAGCCGTTTTTTGGGCATTCACGATTTTGTTGTGTAGGTGACATTCACATTTGGTCTTGGATGTGTGGAGCTCTCATTTAAGATTTGGGGTTCCTGGACGTTTTCTCCTCACACGGTCACTCAGTCTTCACACATGCATACCACGATTAGTTCAGTCTTCCTCTTCCGATTTTTTTGTGTGTGTGCAATTTCCTTCAATTTGTGGTCTGTATGGATGTAATCCATCTCCAAGCAAGTGGTGTGTCCTCTCCTCATGCGGCTGAGGATTAGTGATTCACAACCCCTGAATAGCACTAGAAGGGAAGTCAGGGCCTGAGGGACAGTGTAGTAGAGAAGGGACTGATTCCTTGTGTTGGGTGTGTGTGGGAGTCCTAGAAGTCAGGCTAGTTCTGGTGCAGGTGTCCTTAGCTCTTCAGCGAGCCCACCATCTTAGCAGTCAAATTTTCCCAGCTCCCTGATGGCCTGAGAAACCCAACTATGTTGGCTTGGCTGAGTTGTGTATCTTTGGATATGTGTGAGCCTGCTTAGTTTCCTTATTCCTTGGGTAATTATGCCCAGCTCGGGGGTGGCAATGTTGCTGAGAGATTAAGGAGCACAATTTCCTATTGTTGGGTGGAACGTTGCAGCGACATAGCTCGTTGCGGGGCGTTCTTATTCATAAGATAAGTATAGCTAGTATGCATCTATGCATGTTTTACTTCAATGCATTTCAATTTTTTATATGTGTATTTTCATGAGCCTGGTTTCCCAGGTAGATAATGGTATGGTAGCGTCCTCTTCGTCGGTCGGAGGGTCGGGGACGTTATAAAAACCCTTACAGGAATCCACATCATCTTCCTTACCATATGCCTCTAATTACATTTAGGGTGCAACCAAGTGTGATCTTGCCAACAAGAATCATGAAGGCCCTTGAAAGTTGTCTAGTAACCATCCTCATGGTTTTCAAAAACTGACTTGACGAGCTCTATAACCTACCTCTAACATCACTCCAAAATCCATTTCTTCTAGGTTCTAAAATTTCTTTTCTCATTAACAAAACTGTTTTCTCTAACTTTAAAAAACTCTCTTTTAATATAATAATAAGTTGTATAAGGGTATTACAAATAAAAGTTTACACTCACTCAAATTGTATATTTACAATCATGTGTAAACTATTAACCATTGCTTGTTTTTGTTATAAATATATTCTCAATTTTTTTTCTCCTAATGGATTTTGTAGATCTATGTATTTCATTTCAAATCTATATATATTTCCATTGGTTTTCTATTAAAACATTGCTATAACTTTTTGTTTATGATTTATAATTTACAATCATGTATAAACTATAAACCATCGCTGGTTTTTGTTATAAATATATTCTCAATCTTTTTCTCGTAATGGATTTGCAGATCTATATATTTCATTTCAGATATATAGTTTTATATTAAAACATTCCCATAACTTTTTGTTTATATTTTAAACAAGGTTTGTCATAGGAAACTTTGTTTGAGTTTTCATAGGAAATTTTGTTTAAAATATTCATCATTTTTATAGCCTTTTGTTTGAAATTTAACTACCACTCCTATTTTTTTGGTGTGTGTTCCCCTCCACGAAAATAAATGCTTATTATCAACCCAAAACCATGGAGTTAAAAAAAACATGCCTTATATTTATACTTAATTATAATTTACCTTAGAGAACCCCTTCTTAGAGTGAGACTCTCTTGTCTCGTGTGTATGTGTTTGGTTCTTATTATCTCTTCATGGTGTATCATGGAACTTAAAGTTCCATTTCATCGTTGTATATTTAAATGATAAAGATTTTTTAGTATGAGAAGTTAAAGATAAGAGGTATGTGTTATTGAATTTGGCTATTATTTGTGTTTTTATAATTATGGGAATTTTAAGGATTTATATTTTTTTTAGAGTGTAAAAATTTTGCGAAAATTATTAATTCTTAAATTTGCAACCATAAAATGTTTGGTTGGATAGTTGTTAACACAAGGATGAGCTGTGGAGAGACTAGTAGATTTATGGAGGAAAGTGGAAATATAACACACGTTGCTCTAGCAGTCATATTCAAAGTACGGAAGAGGGGGAGGTTATTGTTGAAACTCGTGGGGAATGAAGGCTAAGTGGGGTGGAGTATTAATGATGGGTACAAAAATTGGATAGGATTTGTGGGGATCCTCTGGCTTCCTTATGGCAATTTATGAATCCACAGGTGTATTTATGAATGCAAAATAGATGGGTAGTGCATAGGTTGGTTTATAGTGCTACCTGTCTCTGATGAGAAATCGAAAGAGGTGGGAGGAGAGGATTCAGAGATTTAAAGAGGCTTGTCATGTTGTGGATTAATGGAGGTTCAAGGGGGGTCAGTCGAATGTGAGGCTAAAGGGAAATAGGTATTTCTCCTTGCCTCAATAAGGCGCAACAAATGGCGGCGTAGAAAACCCAATCCTGACATTGTTTATCCCCATGTTGGTTCAAAGGGAAATGGAAGAAGTAGAGAAGGCACTATGGGAGGATTTGGAGGCCTTACAGCTAGTGGAGAAATTTGAGGCATTGGTGGAATGGATACAGGACTCAAGAACTACTAGGGCTTGTATGGAGTTGTATGAGAGTTCTGTCGCCAGTTTCTAGGTGGTGAAAAATATTTTTGCTTGGGTGTTGATGGACTGAGGTGAGAAGGACAAGGGGGGCGGGGAGCTGGTGAAATTCTGGAAGGAACATCATGCAGACTCACGACTCATGCATAAGAAGAATGTCATCATTAATAAAAATTTAGGGATACAACTCGTTTTGAAGCCAAAGGTCGAGGGGCGTAATTCCACAAACCTAATGCAGTCCATAAAGGACAACCCTTAGGGCGGTAACTAGGTCTCTTAAATACTCTGAATGATAATCGTATTTTGTTTTCATTATCTCTATTTGAGTCTTGATGTATGTTTAGTTAGTAGTATGGTAGGAATGAAGAAATCTAGTTGAAAGATGATGTTTAAATTATTTAAAATCCCATGTTTTCCCTATGCGAAGGGGGTAGTTTTGGTCTCACAGTGGTAGTAGAAGTAGGAAGCAATACTGGTATTGCAAATAAAAGATAATTTTATGTTGTGTTTTGCAAGCCTCAATGTGTATTTTATCGATTGTTAGCTTAATATAATCCTTACTTACTTACCAAAAGGAAAAGATTTATTTTTAGTTGAAAACTTCAACAATGTCTAGTTTTATATTTATTTAGATTTATGATACCTTAAGTGATGCTTAAAAAAATGATAATGAGGTATTAGACAAATTTGGAGATTTTTCCATTAACTCGGTTATTACTTTTTGTTTTTTCCATTAACTTGATTATTTTCCATAAACAGTTTTCTTCCCTAATCCATAAAGAGAAACTTAATCCTTATTTACCTCGCTCCAATTCCTTTTTTTTTCAGGAGGAAAAAAGCCTGTCCTTGTTATTCATTTAAGAATCAAAGGTCATCTTACATTCAGCCCGTAGTCGGGTAACAACATAGTCATCATCCATAGGAGTTCTGCCAGGGGGAATGGCACATCATTCACAAAAGATCCCATCAGTGAACTGTCTCATCATGAAAGGACTGTCTACTCCATCATATCTATCGAGTGCCAAAAGGCACTGTTCTCCACTCTAAAAGGAGTACTCAATGCTAGAAAATACCAAGAACAGGGAAGAAACTCCCTTTTTAAAATACATCTCAATAGAGCTGAAAAGAGTCATGAGAAACCAACCGGTTCTCGAAAAATTCCTTATATCTGCCGTTACCTTGAGATAACAAGAGTGCATCTTTAGAGAGACAGTCAGCTAACCGATTGTGCTCTCGATAGATATGAGTGAACGACAATGTCTGGAAGCTAGAGAATAGATTTTTTGTCTCCCTGCACCAATGAACCAGATCAGTCGAGGAGAGAGCAGTCGATCCCTTTGCCCAGTTGATGATTACAAGTGAATCACCATATATCTGAGTAATGGGGATCCCCATCATATGGGAGGTAAGAAGAATTGCCCATAAGCTGAGAAATTCCGCTTTAGTGTTGGTTCCATGTCACACCCCCACCGAGAACTCCATATGGTGTCCATCATTAATATAGATACAAAAACCCACACCAGCTACCCGACAATTTGATGCTCCATCTATGAATCCACAGGGGTAGTTCATAGGAGGAGGCTGCCCCAAATTTCTAGCATATTTTATCCTCTTGACAGGCAGAATAGTAAGAGTCTGTACAGCAGAAATAATTTGACATACAATACTATATATGTTCCTTCTTTTTTCTTCAAAAATAATCAAATTACGGGTCCTCCAGATTATCCACATCATATGGAATGGTAGCAAAAAATGAGTCGAATTTTTTGACAGCTTCCCCATCCATTCAAGTAACATATCCTCAAGAGATACTTGAGTGTTAAAATCATGTAAATTAAAATGATCACATACCTGTACAGCCACCGAATTCCAGACAGCACAATGAGTGAAAAGATGCCTTACAGTTTCATCATCATCTTTACAAAGAAAACATATACCTGGACCTGACTTCCCTTTTTTCTGTAAATTTTCCCAGGTGAGGATTCTGTCTCGAATTGCTAACCAAATAAAGCATGAAATTTTGTTTGGCAGGGATTTGTTCCATAAAAATCCATCTATAGGAGATGATGCCGGCCTCGTGGAAGAAGAAACAATACAGTCGTAGGCATTTCTTGCTAATAAAGAACCCATCTTATTGCTGAATTCCCAGACCAATTCATCATCAACATCTGATATACGAATACCAGCACCATTTAAACCAGCTATATAGTCATTCCATAAATCAATGTAATTGCCCCCCAGATTCAATTCCTCCGCTGTATACCAATAATTCTGAGCGTCTTGAAGAGTATTTTGTGCCTGAGCGACTGTATAACTATTTAGATCCTGCAGATATGTCCTTAGATCATCTGGCAGGGAGTAAACAGTATGAGATCCAACAACTGGATCTATCACAATCAAAATATCAGTACCTCTCCCTACATGCCAAGCCAAATGCGGACCAATCCAGGGAAGAGTCTGGATGAAACCTCTCCAAAAAACAGATACATTACGCGTCCTAAAAGATTTGGATCTGAACCAATCAACCACCAAACTACTTTTAATATACTTGCAATGGAGAACTTGAAACCAAAGACCCCCAGACTGTAGAATTCTCCAAAAAGTTTTCAATCTCAGAGCCAAACTGAACCAAGAAAGATTTTTATACCCCAACCACCAAGTTCTTTGGGCCAAGATAGATCCTTCCAGTTAACCAAATGGTATTTTCTGTTAATACCAGTGCATCCCCACAAGAAATTGAGCATAATCCTTCTAAGAGTCTGAAGAATGGATACTAGTAAGGGAGCAAGACCCATCCAGTACACAGGAATACTGGAAAGAACAGATTGTACAAGGATCAATCTGCCTCCTAAAGAAAGCAGTTTATTAGTCCAGTGACATATTCTTTTTTCAAATTTTTTAATAATCCAATGCCAATCCAAAACTCTGTACCTAAGAGGCTTCAGGAAAAAGCCCAAATAGTTTAAACCAGATTGAATAGGCTGCAATTTATAAGGCAGGTTACAAGTAAACCAATTCTGACAATCAACAGATAGATTGTGATAAAGTAAGCATGATTTATCAAAATTTATCTTCATACCCGAGGCTTTACAAAAGGTTTCCAAGATAACTTCAAATGCAGACCAGTCAAGGAGGGTACCAGATCCCATGAGAATCACATCATCCACAAATAGAAGGTGTGACAGGGAAAGGGAAGGAGAGAGCTGAATGCCTCTAATCATACCACTTTCTCTAGCATCCTGTATAAGAAGGCTGAGGCCCTCAATGACAAGGATGAAAAGAATAGGAGATAAAGGACAACCTTGAAGAATACCACGGGAGGCAGGGAAAAAGTTTGATGGGGTTCCATTTATCAAAACCGCAAAGTTTGCAGAGGAGAGACAACCCATGATCCAGTTAACAGTGAGGAGAGGTACACCTATTTGTATCAAGATCAATCTGACATAGGTCCAGTCCACCCTGTCAAACGCTTTCGAGAGATCCAATTTAAGAACAAAGGCACAAAGATTTTGTGTTTTCACCGAGTGAAGAACTTCTTGAACAATTCCAATAGGTTCAAAGATAAGGCGGTCCTTCAGAAAACCAAATTGTTCACGGGAAATTCCCTGATCCAAAAAGGGTTTTAACCTACCAGCTATAACTTTTGAAATAAGCTTGTAGAGAAGATTACACAAGGAAATGGGCTTGAAGTCAGCAAAAGTACGAGGC
This sequence comes from Pseudotsuga menziesii, assembly GCA_001517045.1. Taxonomy (NCBI): domain Eukaryota; kingdom Viridiplantae; phylum Streptophyta; class Pinopsida; order Pinales; family Pinaceae; genus Pseudotsuga; species Pseudotsuga menziesii. The sequence continues at coordinate 217,863 of LPNX011063419.1, forward strand.
TTATCAGTCTTAGGAATAAGAGCAAGGAAAGTGGAATTCAGTGAAGGGGGAATAAAACCTTAGAGTCTGGTCAGATCAATGGATTTCAATAACAGAGGACCCAAAAGATCAAAAAAATGCAGATAGAATTCCACAGGCCACCCATCCGGACCAGGGCTACAATCTTTTTTGAAAGAATTGAGAGCAAGCTCAATTTCCTTTAAATTGATCTGGCAGCTAAGGGAAGAGGAATGCTCAGAGGGGATCAGTCTTTTAAAAAGAGAAACCACTTTAAGTTGATGAACCAGACTAGTGCCCCCATCATCCTTGAAAATATAAGCAAAGTGTTCTTTACCCATCTCTTTTAGGGTGGATTCATCCTTGATTAAAGTACCAGTTGGAGCTTCAAGGGACCAGATCATATTATTTAATCTTCTGCCCGAAGCTACAGTATGAAAATTTTTTGTATTAGAGTCACCTTGTAGAGCCCATTTCATTCTACTCTTAAGTTGCCATGTAAGCTGAAAATGACTTAAGATTTTTAGCTTTTCTGTAGTAAGCAGTGACAGATGAACAACTTGCTCTTTTGTTAGAATGCCCTTAGAGGGTCCTGCTAAAATAGTTTCAATGGCAAGATCAAGCTTGGTAGTAACCGAGGCCAAGCTGTCAGATTTTTTCTTAGTCCATCTTTTTGTAGCCGATTTAAGTCTTCTGAGAAGGAGACATAGATCTTCAATATCAGAAGGAGTGTCAGCTTTCAAGACACAATTCCACCAGTTATAAAACCAATTAATAAAATCAGAATCCTCTAGCCAAGATCAATTAAACTTAAATGGGTAATTAAAGGGACCACAGAGAGGACCCCACTCAAAACATATAGGATAATGATCAGAGATGTCATGACACTTATCCAAGACCTGTAAGACCCCAAAGAGGGTAGCAGTGAAGATGAAATTAGAAAACGGTCCAACCTCTTACATATACCCTCGTCTCCCACTCGATTATTGCGCCAAGTGGGCCCAGATACCACAGGAGCCACATCTACAAGTCCCATAGACTCAAAGAGAGAATTAAAGTGATCAGAAAGAGGGTCCCTGATAGCTTTTAAGCCCCAGATCTCAGAGTAATGGAGAGTGAGATTAAGATCTCCTCCCAAAACCAAACCAGGGAGCTTGAGGAGACCACCTCTAAGGGCATTATCCTAGAAACATTCTCTTTCATGATACGGACCATAAACATTTAGAATGTGTAAGGGCTGAGAGGATCCTCGAACAGAAGCTAGTAATAAAATACCAGCACAAGTTTGATATGCCCTACAGTTGGCCTTTCGAGGATTCCAAGCTGACAGAAGACCACCAGATAAACCTCGAGAAATTATGGCACAGAACTCCCAAGAGGGGAGGATTTTAGAGAAAGCAAAAAGAGCAGGGGATGCACTGCACATAGTCTCTTGTAAAAGAATGAAGTCAGGGTTGAGAGAGTTGAAAAGGGAATGGAGGCTAAGAGATTTGGTCCTACCCCCTAGACCACGAACGTTAAGGGATAGAACTATCATCAAGACAAATCTCTGTGGGGTGACTGTGCTCTAAGACCCCTGGCTGAAAGACCTCTAGCTGCATCCTTAATATGGATAGAAAGGGGAATAAAAGGTGAGAGGCCGAAGAGAGATCCACCTTAGTATTTTTCTTCCCCCTAGGTTGCTTCCGGACAGTCACATTGGAAAATCTGATAGAGTTTAGATGCAGGGTAGTGGGAGAAGTGGGAGAAGAAGCCGTAAAAATGGAGAGAGACTTCTTCAAAGATGGGTCAGAGAATGAAGGCGACGAGGATGGACTCTGAGGAGGGGAGACTAGCTGAGTAGGAGGAGGGAGGTTAGAAAGAGAGTGTGGAATAACCCCCGCAGGAGAGTCCCTAACTTGGAGGGGAGGAAAGTCCTCCAAGGAGTCAAGTGCAGGTGGCACCAAAGGCTCAATGTGTGAAGCCCGAGCAGAGGAGCGAACCTCACCAATAGGATGAGTAAGGGTTTCAACAGGTGATGAGGCAGGATCACTATGGGGAAGAGTAGGCAGTTCCAAACCAACAGGTGAGTCATAGGGAGATGAAGCAGCCAATAACCGTGAGGAAAAGGAGGGACTGTGAAATTTTTTATGAGACAAAATTAAATGGTCAACATCCTCCAAAAAAGATTCAGATACAATTTCAGAGGGAGGATGGGATATGATGGGAATACCTGGTGGAGTATGAAGATCAATAGTGGAAGTGCCTATGGGAGACTGGTACCCCTGCAGAGGGGTAGCTGCAGATGATGGCATAGAACAATCCTCAAAGACCAGTACATTCCCAGCAAAAATTCGGTGAGGACAGGCTTTCCATAAGTGACCTACTGAGCGGCAGCAACTGCACCTAAAGGGTACATGTAGATAATCAAGCTTCTGAACCAATAATCTCTCCCCACACAGAATTTCAACTTCATCAGGTAGGCCCTTTGAAATATCAAATTCAACAAGAATTTTAGCAACACGTTTGTCCTTAAACCTACAGGAAATCCTCCTCCACGGAGATAAACCTACCAATAGTGTTTCCAATGCCTTCCAGGATAGGACGGCTCTAGAGGGGGAAAGGCAGATGGGGCAGCATATCCCACAAGTGACGTTTAACAATTCTTTCTCGCATTGGATCAAAAAACGAGTGCCATTTACCAAGAACCAAAGAACATTTTCCTATTCGCCAGATACCATCCAACACACAGGAGCAATGTTCAGCTTCTAGAAACACAAAAACAATCCATCCATTTGACAGTAAACTAATGGTTAGCGCATAATTGAAAAGAGGTTTCCAATTGTCATTAGCCCAGCTCACCCAGGATGCTTTATCCATCTTGCAATACTCCAGACTACCAACTAGAGCTCGTGAACATAGGGAGGTGACCCGGTCCAGAAATACATCGTGGCCTAATACAAAACGATAATGTCTTTCCTGCACCTTAATACATTTTGACTTTCGTTTCCGACCAAACCGCTGTTTCAAACCGCTCTCTGCCATATAGAATCTGTCCAAGTCAACCTAGATAGTGTGCTGACAGAAGATACAGAACCCCGAGCCCAACTAATCCTTCACTGTGTGGGGGCAAAGTGTATAAAAAAGAAATCAGACAAGACCCAAAACCGAACCCCACCACACAATCCACACGTCGATGATCCCTCGTCAAAAATAATCATATACCCAGCACAAAAGACAAATGTCAAGAGACAAGTAACCCGAAAGTGAAAGAAAAACCCCAGTAGGGTTTGGACAAAAGTCACAGGTTCAATCATGACACAAACAGCCACAAACAAAAGTTAACCAGTAACCCAAAAAATACAATACGAAACAAAAAAGGAGAAAAACCCATGCAAAGGTGGTGGAAGAGACAACGTTAAAAAACTAGTGCTGCTGCAAAAATAACGTCAAAACTTCCCACTTTTTTTAAAACCTTGGTTGGTACTAGTCCCCCAATTAAGGGGAGGGACTCCAAGGGTGGCAGCAAACTGGATCTCAACCACACAAGCAACGGGAGATAAAAGAAACCCAAAATGAAAGACTCCCACCGAGTGAGGATGGAGAGACAAATATCCAGGTGGAGAGGTAATAAGACAAACCTCAGGGTAAGAAAGTGCAGAAGACAAGACAAAAGAGGCCTAGCCACAACTCTGAGTGAGAAAACCCTAGCCAAAAAATACAAAGAAAAAAGTAAAAACAGGCAGAAAAAAGAAAACATGTGCATGTGAGGGACCATCAATGCCCACCCGAGGGAGAAGGGAGGATTTAGAAGCAAGAAAATGGCACGAAAGAGCGACCTGCTACCCAGAACCCTTGCAGGTCTTCCATGGAGAGCCATCCAAAGCACCATTCCCAGCTACGCATGACCATCGTAGCCCTTGAAGCCCTCAATATTGCACAAGAATTCTCTCACCTCGCTCCAATTCCTTATCGAGACAAACCAAGAAATGCAATCCCACCATTCAATAAACCGATATAGTCGTTTCACTCAAGAAATCACTCCAACTTCTTAACCCTCCAATCCTACACTCAAATACTTGGAACCTTGATATCACTACCACATTCATAAAAACGAAATAGAAAAAGTATCCCTTATATCTTACTCTATCTTCCTTGACAAATCACACATCGATATTTATATAATTCAAAAAAAGATTTTTATATAATACAAAAAAGATTTGGTATTCTCACCCTATCTTCTTTAACAAATCACACATCAATAACATATAATAATAAAATTTTTGATAATCTCACCTACTAGACAAAATGTAGGTGATACTTTAATGTTGGATAGGGGATGATAAATCATATTTTTACCCGTCGTCATCCAATTAAAATTCAAATCATCTTTTTACCCATCCTTATTCTTATTCAATTCAAATTCAAATAATAAGCTTATAAGAAAAATTATCACATCAATAATTATATAATAAAAAATAATTAATATTTTCACCTACTTTGACCAAATGTAGATAATATTTAATGTTGGATAGGGGACAATAAATCCTCTTTTCATAGGGTGAGCGATATGGGCCTACATCCCATAGGTAGCACATGGTACTATTTTTTTCGATGGAAAAAAAATCACAATTCATTTAATTACATCGAAGGTGTTATTTAAGGGGCATGCTCCTCTGCAAGTTTCATAGTCTGTCGACGACCTGTTAGGAGCCTCTCCGTGTTAACAGACTCCGTATGTGTGACGAACCTCTCAGTATCTGTGACCACGAGGTTGACGACCAGAGTTATTCATGGCATGATCCTGCCGATGTAAATACAGAGAATGATCTCTTGACGAACAACGGACTTTTCATGGATTGAAATCTGGTTGATGATCCTGTTCTCCCAACTGCTGGCTGATTACCTTAAATGTTGGAAATCCGTGATTTCCTTGAATGGAATAAACATTAGAGTGCCTAAATGCTAGTCCATAAAACTATCGTAGTTCACTGTAATAATAAGGGTGCTTTTCCTAGTAATGAACTATCGTTGTTCGCAGTAATAAACAGGGTTTTTTTCCTCGTAATGAACCGTCGTAGTTAGCATAAATAAGCATGCATTTTACCCTGTAACAAGCCATCGCATAACCTACCATGAATATTCAAAATCCTTTTCGTTGGTTACGTCCAATAAATGAGGATCTTTAGGGGTCCAAGGCATAAACCCCCATTGGGTACCTGATGAACAAACAACACCCAAAACCATCACAGATCCACACCCCTGCTGACCAGGCAAGGGGGCACTCGTGGAAGTTTCCAGATTTATATACGTATTAACAAAAGCAGGAATTGATTATATTAACAACTGGGTCAGTCTATATTATTAAGGAGATGAAAACTGCCATCATTCATTTATTCATTCCCAATGAGTGAAAGGCATGAACAATTGAGAATAGGGTAATTGACCATATGCAGTTGAGGCCTAGAATAGGTCTGATATAAGTGAACATGAAGACGTGGGAGCCAGAAAGAGAATCCTTCGTTCTCACTAGTCTCTCGCCCTTGTCACACTTAGCTACTTCTTCGGATAAGTTGGAGTCGGATCAGAATCGATGCTAAAGTATAATTACATATAAGAAAGAGAAAGATTGGGCCTTTACTCAATAAGTACTAGCTCACAACAGAGCATGCTCAGGACCGCTCAAATAAGTCTGAACCTCTTGCTCCATCTGAATGTCCTCCTGTATCTCCATGGCAATGCAGTACTATCTACAGCAGTCAGAGAATCCAAAAGATGGGTTCTAGAATCTCTAGATCTAAAATTGTAATGCTCATTCCCTGAAGATCCAAATGAATATGATCTTGATATAGTGGACATCTAATGGGTTTTTATTATTATTATTGGGTCTCCTTAACACCTACAATAGTTTCATCTTTCCATGCTTCCAATATTATACTCCTGACATTAAGCCTATTAGCATACTCGTTAAATCCTTCGATTTCCAAATCTAAACCTATGGGTTGCAGTTATGTATCCCCACAGTTTTAAAAATCTAGATTATTCATGTGTTCTGCACTATTTCTAGCTCTAGTGGCACCTGAGTCTGCTGATCTAAAACTATCATGCACAACCCCAGCCATCCCATTTTCCAGACTAGGACTTATTTGGGAAGCCATGGCAGGGACAAGGGGGTTTTCTAAATACACAATATTGACTCTACATAAAGGACAATTCGCATGTGACCTTAGCCAAACATCAATGCAGTTACTCAACCAGACAAACTGCACACTCCATACTTTCTATGAGCTTCTCTGTTTTAGTGAATCTGCAGAAAGGGATGGATTTGATCACAGCTTCATCTAGGCCATATGATTGAGTAATTATCTGCCATCCTTCTGGATCTTGGAATCCTTGTAGTGAATAAGCATAGACTTGTATATTCTCTTCATAGTCCAAACTCCTACGTTTACTCCTGAAAAAAAGTCTCCATCGAGAATCTTTGTAATACTTGGCAAAAATCTTGTAGTAACTTACCACCGGTAAAGTGCTGCCTAGAACTACAACAATGACTATCAAGGCAGGACTAATGGTGGTGGTGGCGTAGTTATGCTTGGTGGGTCCTTTACCCATCCAAACTCATATCTATATGTTGAAATTTCCCTTGGACAAGATTGCTCAGGAGGCAAAGTCATGGCGAATTTATTTAACAGATCAAATTCCCATCCAAACTCATATCTATATGCTGAAATTTCCCTTGGACGAGATTGCTCAGGAGGCAAAGTCATGGTGAATTTCTTTAACGGATAAAATTCAAAGTGAATTGATGTAACTACACAAATTAATGAGAAAACTGCAAATCAGCTCATAGAAATTATATTCATGGTGTGTTGAGCTCTGTAAAATGATGGAATAGCCTAACCATTAGGAAAATAGACTCCATGGGTACAATTTTCATGATTTTTTGAGCTCGTTAACGTTAAACCAACACACAACACATTCTAAACTTTGAAATCGAACTGATATTGAATCAGAGACGCCAAGCCCGGGACTACCAAATGTTATGGATTTCTTTTTCAAGTTTTTTATTATAAAATCCCTACATTAGAAAGCAACTCAAACCTAAACCTAATTTCCAAATTGTAATGATATTTTTTTGGTGTGTTTTCATTCCATATTTATGGAGGTATTAATATTGAAGATTTGTGTGAAAACTTTTTTGAATGATTGTTTAATTTTTTTATTTTATTTGGTCATATATGTTTGTTTAATTTTTTTTGTTATATTTGATAATATATATATATACATTATAATAGTTTAAAATAAAATGAATGAATACATAATTTTGTGTATATTACAAAAATGTGGAATAATGCTACACGATTCATAGGATTGTGAATGTTACATGGTTCAAGGGTTGTGAATGCTACATGATTCACATAATTGTGAATGTTATATGACATTAATGTTAAAGGGTTGTATGACTAGACTTTGTGTTTTATCTAAGTTATGATACATGGTATACACATAATTATACCATTAGAATGTGTGGTTTTAGGTATTGTTAGGATTATGTTTGGATGTTCAAAACACTGTCACATAATTTGGTTCTTAAGTTATAAGAGTAACTTGGTGAAAATGAATGTTAATATCTAGCATTGAATTTTCCTCTGTTCCTGCTGCCACCTATATTAATTAATGAATATCATCCATCTGAACGTTAAATAACTCTTATGTCATGTCTTTCTTTAATGTTGACTTGTTTATGGCGTACAAACTATGCATTTAACCAATGCAATGCAATCAGAATCTCGCAGCAATGACCCTGACCTCACACAGGGAGGGCAATTCAGGTGAAGGGAAGTTCAACTTTTAAACTACACTATGAGCATAGTCTTTTCAGCTTTTCCATACCAGTATAAGTCCATGCTAAATTAAGATTTATTGTGCATAGATAACTTTTTTTTTATAATTCCAAATCAAAATCATTGCAAACATAGATTGTTTTTATTATTTTATTAAAAATGTGGGTTCTTACCTAATTGAAATTTTGTTTCAAGAAGAAGACAGGGGATTTATATTTTAATTTTTTCAGAACCTAATTGAAATTTTGTTTCAAGAAAAAGACAGGGGATTTATATTTTTTTTTCAAAGACAATAATAAATGAGAGTTAAAAGCTTAAAGTATAATTGATGGTATTTGGATCTCCTTTATTTTATAAATGTATTTTTATAAGTGAAAGATACTGAACCGAATGAAGTTATGATGGGGATACTAGGGCTACCAATCATCCTTCTTCTTTTCAAGCAGAATGGGAAACCCATGCTTCATGCGCACAGTCAAGTTGTGAATGGGATTTGGATTTCCCAAGGACAAATATTCAACCAGGCACTGCAATCTGAACATACAAACCACAGTTACCGCAACATATTTCATCTGAATAAACACCATATCTTTTCCTAGACAAACCTGTGCGCCGTCTTGGATAACTGTGAATTTGAAGGGACTCTGCGGGATAACATGCACATCCTTGTTCAACCATTTTTTGGTTTGAATTAGAGGCAGTCGATACCCCATATGGAGTCCCTATGACCCATGGCGTATGGGTGGTAAGTCACTCGAGTGCCTCTATGCAAGACAGTCTCGTCATGTAGAACGTCATTGTGGAGAGCATGCTTGGAGTCCAAGACAATCGACAGATAAAGTCTCATCGATTCATAGATTGATGTGTGTAGGTAATGCATGTTCTACATATCCTTGTATGAAAATACCCAGGATTTCTTGTCATGTTTGGCTTCGGGTTTAACGACCATGAGACGAGCAATTCCTTTGTGTATTGCTTCCAAGATGCCTACAAAATGTTTACATGTACCATAAACTAAATATTTACATATGGCGATTTTAATATGAACTAAACATACAAACTTTAACACAACGAATTTCTATTTACCTGTGATTCATCTTGCCAGAATATTTATGTTGCTCTTCCCGACACCTGTAGAAGCCTTAAATTCTTCATTATAATCCAGGAAGGTAGAGAAGAGTTGGGATGTTTGTTCAAGCAATTTCATATGAGATTTAGGGACGTCATCGTCATTATAATTGCGTTCCAAGAGAGAAGCTTCAGTATCAACAAGTTGCAACCTCCTCATTTGAATATTGGCAAATGCATTGTCTTCATGATAATCAGCAAGCACCATTCTATTTCCCCAAATGGTAATAATGTATCCAATCATCAATATTTACAGAAGATCACTACAAAAAATCATCAATAATGATATTTTTTTGTCCAAGGCCAAAGTTGATGGGCAAAGAGTTCTCAACAACATATCTTAGCCAACTTTCATAGTTTTTCATACATATTTGTATTGTTCTAACCGTCTACTTCCATGGTTTCCATGGGACACTTGGCGTTCATTCATATCATCTGAAACACATGAGTGATTTGAAGGTTGGTTGGGATTTAAAAAATCAACACGCGAGGATGGCGCCATAGTTTTGAAAAAAAAATTATTCGGAAATGAGCTCTACTAATGGAGCTAATCAAAGTTGTAGAACTTGAAAGAGAAATAAAAACTTAAGCAAATATGAAGGTTGAAGAAATGTTTATGGGAGTCTAATGAGTGGTCATATATATATTAGTTATTTTGCAAAGAAATGTAACAATAAGAAAATGACTTTTTGTTCGTTGGATTGTAATTTTTAGTTTCATATATCAAAGTTTATGACTTAGAGGACCTCCACATTCCATTGTGATGGTTTTGGGATCCACAAGGAGTGAAGGACACTATGCTTTTGCTTTTACTTGTAGTGAAGAGAAAAAGTAAAAATAAATTCAATGGAATTGTTACATCTATCAAAACTTGTGCCCCCTAAGCTACAATATGTGACGCAAGGGGGTTGGCTTCTGCATCCATTATGTCATGAAAATTAAGACACAAGCTACTAATGGACATCCTGACTATATACTATCGATATTCAATACGAAGATTGACTTGGGATATTAAAATCTTGAAACAAACTATTTTCTTCACATGTCAACCTTATTTGGCCATTCAATGATCTTCAATACATGAGATTGTAAGAGGACCCACGCAAATGGTCGACATGAAAAATGGTGTCGCTTGTGCAAATTTTGATGTCTCACATAGTTCAAGTTTCAATTTCAAAGGTATAGTCTCTCCATGTCCAGGTTAGGTCTCAGTTTCAAAGGTATAGTTCCTGCACATCTAGGGGTTTCAAGGTTCTCTAAAGCTACCTAAAACTTGGAAAACTCATATAACTATGCCCCTTGGATTTTTGGACTTTTTTGCTTTGTAATATTTCATTGGCATTCAAAGGATCGAGGTGAAAACATTGACTTATTCGCCGAATTTTTTCAAATTTAAAAACTTTATGTGAGGAAACTTATTTTCACTTATGTGGCGATTTAAAAGTTTGATGTAACTTATTTTCCCTTATTTTCCTAAACTTGCTTTCATCACATAAACTTATATTATCTACAAACAAATTTCTCTCATTTTTTAAACATATCTAAGTTCTCTTCGGTGTTTTGTTAGAATAATCAACCCATAGTTTACCCATTTAGACATTAATTTAATCATTTATGTCTTATTAGCCTAGTTCATGTGTCCCACCTTGTGCAAGTTGTCTATTACCTATCCATAGTGGTCAAACTTGCCTTATTTGACTCATGTAGCGCATGGGAAATCCCAAGGATTCAAATCTGCTTTATTCCTAGCCTCCTAGGTGCCCTTCTGCTTTTTCTGCTTTATTCCCTGCTTTTTCAGTGTTTTAAGGCAAAAAGGAAAAGCTAGACTAGGTGAGGTTGACTAGTTTTTTATCCTACACATCCTCCTCTCTTTTCTCCATGCAAAAGCATGTATGATCTACCATTCCACCACTCTTTAGCTTGCCTAAGCATAGTTTCCAATTCGTGATCTCCATGACAGATTTGGGATCAGCTTTTTACACCTATGGGGGATTTGCTTATTTTTAGTAAGCCTGCTTTATGCTAGATTCAAATTGCTCCTCATGCATTCGAATCCCTGATGTATGTTATTTATTCAGCAACCTATGTTATTACAGGGTTGGCTATTGTACACTGATTTAATACAGTTTAGTTTTCAGCTCCAATTTTCAGTCTCTTTGTGAGTGATTTTGCATGATCAATTGTTAATTGTTGTGAGTAAAATTAATCTATAACCTGGTTCAATTTCCACATGGTATCAGAGCCATTGTAGATTGTTTCTCTAGTTCAAAAATTGTTTTGCAGGTTCGACATCAGTGACTGGGAGCCTTCTGCTGACAGCCAGGACAGATTTTCTAAGCTATGGATCAATCACAGAAAACTATCTTGACTCCCTTCAATTTCTTTGAATGGAAAGCAGAGATGGAGATACTGTTGAGAGCGAAAGGCCTCTACAGGGTGACTATGGCAACAGAAGCAGATCCCAATGCAGCTGCAGAGAAGATAAAATCACACAACAGGAGAGATGAGGCTTATGGCCTCCCGTGTCTGAGTATTTCCAGAGACCTCCTTTTCCATCTTGATGGATTGACATCACCGAATGAAGTATGGGAGAAGCTTGCTGATATTTTTGGAAAGACAGATGAGATGAGAGGACATCAAATCAAAAATGAGTTGATTTCTCTGAGTCCAACGAGCTTTGAATCCCTGCAGCTATATTTCTCCAAGTTCAAAGCACTAGTTTTGCAGCTGAAACAGTGTGGTATCGAAGAGAAAGATGATCAGCTCGTACTGGCCATCCTCTCGAAGCTGGGCCCTGATTATTCAGTGTTTGTTTCGACCTTCTATGCCACAAAACTGACAGCTCGAACCTGGAAGATGCCTAGCCTTGCAGATTTCATGGAATCTTTCACACAAGAACAGGACAAGCGGGTGATGATGGGCACCATCAAACCATCCAAAGATCAAGATTTGATTGCTGGAGATTCGAAGGTGGATTCAAAAAGAAAAAAGAAAGCTAAAAATCCACCTAAGCAAAAGAGAGACAAGAAACAGTCTCCGGAGGATCCACAAGGTCCCAAGAAGAATTACCAGAAGAAGAAGAAGAACAAAGGTGAAATGAACAAGTGCGCATACTGCAATAAGGGCAATCACTCTGAAATCTCTTGTATGAAAAAGCAGATAGACATGCTGACCCAACTCCTGGAGAAGAATGGCATCTCCCTTCCAGAAAGCTCAAAGAAGAGAGAAGGAGGATCAAGTTCAGATGACAGAGAGAGATTTCATGCTCTAGTTGCTGGCACATCAAGCTCACCCAATTTTATCATTGATTCTGGAGCTTCAAGACACATGGTTTCGACTAAGGAGGCCTTCTCCTCACTGGACATGTCGAAAGGACCATCTATTGTACTGGGAGATGACTCTCTCACTGAAAGTAAAGGCAAAGGAAGGATAGATCTTGATCATGGTCAGTTCAGCAATGTGCTGTATGTGCCTGGTCTCGCCTCCAACCTCCTGTCAGTGCACCAGATGACCCACACTGGGTCTCCTAAGAAGGTCATATTCTCCCCCGATGAAGGTGAGATCACAGAGATTTCAACTGGTAGAGTCATTGCAAAAGGAGTTGCGAATCATGCTCAAAAGGTATACATGTTCTCACACTTCCTACCTTACTCAAACCCCTCTGCTCTTCTCATTCATGCTAATGAAGCCAGCAAGCTGTGGCATGAAAGATTTGGCCACCTAAATTACAAGTATCTTTCTGATCTTAGTGAAAAAGAGATGGTCATAGGGTTTCCCAAGATAAAATTTTCCAAAGGAGTTTGCCAAGGTTGTATCCTAGGAAAACACCTAGAGCACAAATTTGAGAGAGCTAGTCATGAGAGAACCTCTGCACCCCTCGAGATGATCCACAGTGATGTTGCTGGCTCATTCCCTCATATGTCCATGAGTCAGGCCAAATATGCATTGACCTTCATTGATGACTTTTCCAGGTATTGCTGGGTTCACTTCCTAAAACACAAGTCTGAAGTTTTTGGCCTATTCAAAGTCTTTAAGGCTTTGGTTGAAAACCAGTTAGGGAGGAAACTCAAGGCCCTCAGATCTGACAATGGTGGTGAGTATGTCAAGTCTGAGTTTATTAATTATTGTGCAGATGTAGGTATTCAGATGCAGCATTCTATCCCTTACACACCATAGCAAAATGGTGTTGCTGAGAGGAAGAACATATCACTGAAGGAGATGGCAACATGCATGATGGAGGCCAAAAATTTGCCACCAAAGTACTGGGCCGAAGCTATCAACTGTGCAACCTATATCCAGAATATGGTGCCTCACAAACAACTTGATGGCATGACTCCCTTCAAAGCATGGAGTGGGCACAAGCCAGATGTGACCCATTTCAGGATTTTTGGCTCAAAGGCTTGGGCTAGAATCCCGATAGAGAAGAGGAAGGCTTTGCAGCCCCAAATCCAAGAGTGTCTTTTTGTTGGATACTCTAAAGATTCAAAAGGGTACAAACTAATAAATTTGAGCACAAATAAATCCTTCATCGAAAGGTGTGTTCAGTTTGAAGAAGAACCCCTTGCAGCAGTGGACGTTGGCGAAGCCTCTTCGCCACCTAAACCTCAAGAAGTAAGTAAAGAGTTTGTTGAACATGATGATTCTGATTTGTCTGATGGAGATGAGTTTATTGCAGACCCTAATAGCCCCATAAGGCCAAAATTGGCAGCCAAGACACTACATGCAGTAGGAGAGCTAGCTGGGGATCCCAATGACCCAAGGAGGACTAGATCTCAATTTGAGAATGGTCTGTGCATGAAGGATCCTATGTTTGCTGAAAATGCTATTTGATGGTGGAGTCTGATCCTCAAACATATGAAGAAGCAGCAGGAGATCCAAGATGGAAAACAGCCATGAAGGAGGAGTTCAACTCACTCCAGAAGAGCAACACATGGGAGCTAGTGGATCTTCCCCCAGGGAGAAAACTAGTACAGTGTAAGTGGATCTATAAGACCAAATTTGCTGCGGATGGTTCACCACTGAAGTACAAGGCCAGATTGGTAGCCAAGGGCTACTCACAGGTTCATGACATAGATTACAATGAGACCTTTTCCCCAGTGGCAAAGATGGATTCCATCAGGCTAGCCTTAGCCATTGCAGCCTCAAGGCAATGGGAGGTACATCACATGGATGTAAAATGTGCCTTCCTGAATGGAGATCTCACTGAAGAGATATATATGGAGCAGCCTCAAGGTTTTTCTACTAACCCTTCTCTTGTGTGCAGGTTGAGAAAGTCATTGTATGGGCTAAAGCAAGCCCCCAGGGCTTGGTATGCCAAGATCGATAGCTTCTTGCTATCACTGAATTTTGTTCGGTGCAAATCAGATCCAAATGTATATTTGAAGTTATTTAATGGTTCATTAATGATCATTTTGTTATATGTTGATGACCTCCTCATTACAGGAAGCTCACAGGCTGAGCTTGCTTCCTTAAAAGGAGCTATGAACCAAGCCTTCTCCATGACAGATTTGGGGCTCTTAAGTCAATTTTTGGGGCCTAATATTGCTCAAACCAAAGTTGGAATCAAGGTGCACCAGTCCAAATATGCCTTGGACTTGCTGAACAAATTCAGAATGAAGGATTGCAAAGCAAGCAGGAGTGAAGTTGGAAGAAGTTGATTCTTCACCTATGGTAAACAATACACTGTATAGACAATTGATTGGATGTTTGTTGTATCTTACACATACTAGACCTGATATTTGTTATGCAGTAAGTGTGGCTTCTAGATTCATGGATCAGCCTCAAGAGATCCATTGGAAAGCAGCCAAAAGGATCCTTAACTTTGTTCAGGGAACAAGGACACATGGGATCTTCTATAAGGCAAAATCTGATCTTGATTTGATTGGATTTAATGATAGTGATTGGGAAGGTGATAGCACAGAAAGAAAGTCCACATCAGGATATGTGTTCATGCTTGCAAAAGGGCCAATCAGCTGGTCAAGCAAGAAACAGAGTGCCATTGCACTCTCATCTACAGAAGCAGAGTACAGAGGAGTTGTTAATGCAACAACTCAATGTTTATGGTTGCAAGGTTTACTTGGAGAGTGTGGCTTCGAACCAGAGTACTCAAATACCATCTACTATGATAAATAGAGTACCATTCGAATATGCAAAGATCCAGTTCAAAAGCAGAGAACCAGACACATTGAGATCCATATGCACTACATCAGAGAACTTGTGCATGATGGCACCATTCACCTACTCTTCTGCTCATCTTCAAAACAAGTAGCTGATATCTTCACCAAATCATTTTGTGAGAAGACCTTCAGCAATCTCAAATCACTACTGGGGATTGCTGATCATGCTGTGAAAGCGTGAGTGAAGACAAGATTCTACAATTTTGTTTTACAGTCCATGTTTAAGGGAGGATTTTCCCAAGTTGGTTTTGCCTCTTTCCTTGTTTAAATGGACATGCAGTATGTAAAGGGTGACTAAGCCTTGTTGCTAGGCCCTATAATTTTCTGATATATTACTCATAAGTCAGGATTAAGGGGGGTTGTTAGAATAATCAACCCATAGTTTACCCATTTAGACATTAATTTAATTATTTCTGTCTTATTAGCCTAGTTCATGTGTCCCACCTTGTGCAAGTTGTCTATTACCTATCCATAGTGGTCAAACTTTCCTTATTTGACTCATGTAGCGCATGGGAAAGCCCAAGGAATCAAATCTGCTTTATTCCTGGCCTCCTAGGCGTCCTTCTACTTTTTCTGCTTTATTCCCTGCTTTTTCAGTGTTTTAAGGCAAAAAGGAAAAGCTAGACTAGGTGAGGTTGACTAGTTTTTTGTCCTACACATCCTCCTCTATTTTCTCCATGCAAAAGCATGTATGAGCTGCCATTCCACCACTCTTTAGCTTGCCTAAGCATATTTTCCAATTCGTGAGCTCCATGACAGATTTGGGATCAGCTTTTTACACCTATGGGGGATTTGCTTATTTTTAGTAAGCATGCTTTATGCTAGATTTGAATTGCTCCTCATGAATTCGAATCCCTGATGTATGTTATTTATTCAGCAACCTATGTTATTACAGGGTTGGCTATTGTACACTGATTTAATACAGTTTAGTGTTCAGCTCCAATTTTCAGTCTCTTTGTGAGTGATTTTGCATGATCAATTGTTAATTGTTGTGAGTAAAATTAATCAATCTCCTGGTTCAATTTCCACATGTTTCATTTCCCCCTCTTTGGGGTTATGCTAGTTATAATGAATCATAATGTATAAAATTATCGTAGCTTATCAAAATATAGACATCATGTGGAGCCCTTGTATATATTTTCAAAATCTCCATCATGTTATTTGTTGTTGAATCAAGACATATGACTATCAAAATAAAAAAGTTCTTTTATGAACACAAAAAATAAAATTGTTTTGAATATAGAACTAGGGTAAAAAAGCATCCATATAGGAAGATCTTGAATAGTATTTTCAATTTCAGAATATTTATAGACATCCCAGGTTCTCCATCTATTTTCTGCTACTTCAATACCATATTTCGAAAGGGAGTTTGATATCATATTCCTCTCCCTATAGACATGGGACCTACAATCCACTTCCCATCAAAACCTTTTTATTCTACATAAATATTAATAATCCACCAATGTGATTTATATCCAAAATTCAAATTGATTGTATCTTCACTATAGAGGGGAATTCACATAACTTAGTATATAAATATATGGTACATGATAAATAATAATTGTATAATAATATAGTCAAGGATTTGGGGGCCTATTTTTGGATTGAATGATTTTCACTCTTTGCACTAGGGATCAAATCCCATTGAGATATTGGTATGTTGTGATAAGGCTCAAAGGGTAGGATATCCCTGGGATAGAGGCTCACTAGTGGGATTCGGGACTACTTGGCCCCTATTGGGCCATAAATTATTGGTATATCTGGCTTGTGGGATGTTGGGTATACTCTTTGGGTTATAATAGTAGCCATCAAATTTGAACCTGGGCCAGCCTAGATAATCCTAATGAGTTACTAATTCCTCATAATTAAAAAAATGTATACATACATAATATGATAAAAAATTGTATACATATATATTACATTATTGTTTTAACGAAAACTCTTTTCACATGCATTTATATACCTACAACACATTAATTACATTCGCATGACTTTAAATAGCCAAAAAAAATAAACATTAATATCAATATGACCATACACATAGTATGTGCCAAAATAATATAAAATTACACACCTTGTAAATGTACGAAAAAAAGACATGCATGCCTATCTCACAAGTTTTAAGCAATAGCACCCTTGAGGAGAGTCGAGATGCACATAAGTAGTTCAATCTGTATAAATGATTTAAAACAAAACACCTACACTTCCTAAACCATATGAACTATGAACTCTTATTTCATGTGCACAACTCGTCAACCATATATAACACCAAAAAAATGAGTTCCTCAATATGTCTCCATGGCTCGCAATAGGAATCCTAGCATCTACCACATTCAACAATGAAAAATGGAAGTTTGCCCCATCACATAATATTGAGTTTGGTGCAGGAATAATAATAAAATTTAGTGATAACGATAAATTGGCGGGTATAGACCTCCACCTTTCCTATCAATATTGTTAGGACTTGGACAAGAATGCTCATCAAACACCCTCTTATCCGCCTTCACCCTTATCCACCTTCACCCCAGTTTTAGGTGTCCATTTGTGTCTAAAATAAGGGTTACTTGGGTGCGTGTGTGTATATATATGGGGAGAATATATAAGGTTAAATGTATATGTAATAGGGGTCATCCTAATAAAGGGACCACATGTGCAATGGGTGATAATAAGTATATATAGAAGTCAAGTTGTAACGATTTGAAGGCCACCCAAGATCAATCAACATGATAGTCTTCAAATTAGGGTTTTAAAATGTATGTTAACTTAAAATTATCACAACTTTTGATTGGAAGGTCTAATTTAGAGTATTCAAAAACCATTGGAAAGAGGAAATAAATTAGAATGTTTTTGTAAAGCTATTTTTAAAAATTTGGATAAATAAGGAAGATGGAAAAATTAGAATCTAAGGATTTTGGGTAGACTTCAAATAAGAACCAATGGAAATACCTAATTTTAGAGGAGATGAAGATAAATATGATCCTAAGGTATGGTTGAGGATTATGAAGGAAATTGTTCGACTAAAATAGGGTATTTCCACATAAGTCAAACACCTTAAGCAATTGCTCACAAAAAAAATTACATATCAACACACTGATGTTTTATGTGGTTAAAACCCTCGAAGAGGGGTACAGTCCATGACCCCAACCAAATAGCTACTTGAGGAAATATAGTAATGCAAAATAAAAAAGAATTTTCATATGATTTTATCACGATCAATCATCAAGAAAATGACCCTTCATTCTCTTTAACTTAAGATCATAGATCAATCGGGTGTTAAGACACTGATCGATAGTCATTAACACAAAGGTGAAGATAAACTGTAATATCACTTTATGTCTAGAACATACCATTACTATCAGATTACATAAGTAAATATGCATACTAAAGAACACACTTTACGTAAATACACATTAGACCAAGTCAATCTTAACAAATTCCTAAGTGTCTAGATATCTTATCATCCCATCTTAAGAACAACTTGAGATAGGATTGAAGGATTTACAAAGGTGACACAATAGGAGATGAAAGGAGACGTTAGAGCCTACCCCCCCTTAACGGTTTTTTTTTTAAATCCTAACATAGATCAAATTTTAGAAAAATATTCTTATGTAAGAGACTTTGTGAAGATGTCTACAACACGGTCATCGGTAGGGAAAACAAAAACTTCAAGAATGTGATCCTAAATAAGATTTATGATGAAGTGCATCTTTATCTCAATGTGTTTATTGTGTTGATGTTGAATTGGATATTTGGAAAGCTACTTTTAGAATCCAAAATCTAACACGATTGTTATGGAGATAAATTCCTATGGCTTGGGGTACCACAACAAACAGCTTGACTCCAGAAATCAATCCTTTCCAATATGCAAGAGAAATCAAATATCTAACACTAAAGGATCAGACCTCGTACCTTATTCCGAATGGTTGAAGTAGATCCTCGTTGAGCTTTCCAACTTCAGCTTGAATTGATGAATCACTTCCTCAACAACAAGTAAACAAGACAAGCATACTATATATATTGGTGTTAGATCTACTCTAACATATATAATCAACAATGTATAAGCATTTGAAATCATCCATGGATAAAATATTCATTCAAACATACATTATTGGACAGGAAAAGATATTTCTATTAATATAAAATCAGAGATTACAATGAATACAACCTCTATCGGCACGTCTGCGGATCGGAGAAACTGAATCCCCCACTTGGGCCTCCACCACCTCAATCCTCCATCTCTCGATAGAAAGCTCACAAGCAAAAGGCAAGCTTGGGAAGAACACCAAAGTGCTCCAAGGGACAAAGGGATGCAGACTCAAGCACAAGTTCCGTCAACAATGGACTATAATTTCTTTGCTCTCAATTCTCTCATGTCTTAAATGTATCCAAAGGGTTCCTTATATATCTTTTCAATGGGGTAATGAAAGGTCGAATCCGAGCGATCTCAAGGCATATGGAAGGTCAGGAGACAAGTGAGTCAGATCCATGTCAAGGAAAACTCCAAAAGGATTTGGATTTTGTACACATCCTGATGTACGTGGTTTTAGAGGTCAAACCCGCGTATATACGCGATAAGGGGTTTAAAAGTTGCGTATAGCAATTTTCACATGTTTTTAGGGATGGTCTAGGAAACATAAAAGGACAAAAAATGGTCCAAGGGGTCTAAAGAGTCTGCAGAGGGATAGGGGAAGGCCATACAAGTGTGATTCACCTGGTGTGGTAAAATCGGCTATAACAGATGCCCCCTAATGTGTGAGGCTAGAGGGGTCATACGATGGCCGAAATACATTATAAGCCAATCCTAGAAGTGGAGTGATGAAGAATCCCAAATGGAAGACTAGCCACCCAATCAGCATAGTACAATGATACAACTCTACACATAACTACAAATACATATAGTAGTCTCGGATACATAAGAGTACAATGGTCATGAATAGGCATGCTACAAAATATGACATGTGTGGTCATCGCCACATACAATATACATAGATCAGAATCTCCATGATGAAGCTATACAAAGGATCATGATCTCCAAAATGGCTGAAGATATACAATGGATCAAGATCTCCATAATAGCTGGAAATGTCTGACATATACTGAAATCAAGTCACGAGAGCTGAAATCTCATGAAAACTGGCACGATCAAGGAGGTAGCATATAAGAGATGCCACCAATCTGGAAGGTCTTCTACACAAACCACTACGAGTACAAGTCCTACTATGTGAATAGAGGTGTCGAGGTTGAACATAGTAGTCCATCATCTGATTACCGGTCATTGATGTATACCGTTAACAGACGCGAGATCACCCACCGATAATGATAATGGGAATCAAGGTACTAGAGTGCAAACTAACAAGTGCGAATAGATGTGTTGAGGTCAAACACTTGAGAGGATCCATCGATCAGGGGACATTAATGTATTCCCAAAAACTGTCGATGGCGAGAGAACTTGCCACTGATGACTACAAGTCTCAAGGCACTCAAAAATGACTCTAGATTCCAATCCCAAAATAAATGATCTGAAGTCGATGGGATGAAATCCACTGGAAGGAGGGAATTAAGGCATCCCCCATCATCCAACACGAGGTACTCAGTAAATCTATATAATGTGGAAGGACTCGATCATAAGGTGCACGAACCAGTAACTGTACCGGGAATGGCCGACATGCAAAGTCAAGATAACTGAGGAATGGCCAACTCAGGTTTCAACTTCCTTTGAACAAGAGCATAACAGTGAATGGTGGCTGAATGTAGGTAGCATAGACTTGATATACAAAACTGGGACATCTCTGCGACACAGGAGGTATCAACAGAGGCTCCATAGGGACTAGAAGCTTAACCAGTCAGTGGAGATAAACTCAGATAAACGAGTACAGCTCCTAAAGTCAAACTATAAACTCAACCAACAGATGTGATATATAGTGCTCTGTTCAAAGGTGACATGACTCGTCAGCTGCCAAAGATAACATCTTTCCTTGTCCGAATTTTTGGTTTTCTAAATTTTTTTTTTGGACTTTTTCAAATATTTAAAAAGCTTGAAAAAGAATAAAACTGCTTTATAGTTACAGACTAGGAGGAGACAAGTGTCATATGGGAAAACAAACTAGTTCCAGTCAGTGGAACATACCTATGCTCAATGCAAGGATGCATGTGTAGGATAGAGACACTCGGGGGAAAGTCCCCTCTCGGTAAAAATAGAGAATCAAGCTGCAAAATATATATAAAATGGCTCTGTGTGGCTAGACATGAGATAAGCTCGGGCTATATGGTTGATACTCAAAGTCAGGGAAGCTGGCATAAGCCTCAATAAGGGAGGCAAATCTCATGATAATGCAATTACAACTTGACATAAGGGAGTCCTGAGGAAACAGGCCAGCAAAAGATCAAGAGGAGTATGAAGCTCTTGCAAAATGCCATGGCGGTACTATACAAAGGACTCCCGGACCTAAGAGAGGACTCACATCATGGGCATCAAATGCAAAAGGGAGCTAACTAGGACACCCATGTGTAGGAAAGCTCTACCACTCACATAGTACCACTTCTAAAAATAGTATGAAAGTTCTGTGATACCATGGAATGGGTTCGTACCAAAGGTTAAAATGAAACAGTCATAAGGTCATGCAAAATGCAAGCGGATGTGAAATCATAACCTATATGCCAGTTTAGACATGATACCTGTGATAGGCATGAACAGGTCAAAACCTCGGAGAGAGTGTACAAAAATTGGACCCTACATGACAAACATATTAGTCCAAAACAACCCAAAATAGTCAATAAAGAATCCAAACTATAGGATATAGGGAGGAATGATCATGACAATTGCACCCAAAGGAAACAATGCAGTAGATGATGGGACATAAAAAGGAAAGTAAGGTGTAGATCCAACGTTCAAAAATCCACTACCACCCCCATGAGGGTGACCATCGGTGTAAAGACCGAGAGAAGGGAGTCAACATCCTCCACAAATGGAGTAGAGGGCAAAATGTGACCATTCCCAAATCTATGACCAGGGTAAGGGGCTGTGATGCCCCCAAGTCTGACACCAGGGTCCATACTAGGGCCAAGGACGGGTGATAGGATACCAGGCATGCCAAAAATAAAAGGACCCAAAATCAAGAGAGCATAAATACTCAAGTAACCGCGATCCCAAAGGCCAACTAGCGCACAAAGAGCACACTCCTAAGAAAATCTACAACCAAAATACAAGCAAAACAAGGGGAGGATATGTGATCTCCTGAATGCAGCAGGTATGTCTCGCCTAAGAGAGGCTCGAAACTCCCATACACTACAAGCGGAGGTACGTAACCAATTATAGTGGCCCTTAGCTTCATCGCATAAAGCGACTGTGTTGTCTGACCCCAAGCTAGTTGGGATACCCGCAGAATAACCCCTACAGAGTACCCCCTCGATATCCTAGGTAAGGCCACTAAGGTCACCTCAATATAATCAATGCTCAGGCAGACAGTCACATGCAGGATTGACCGTATGGGCAGGGTAGCAAAGCCCAAAATTCTCAAAAGAGCCCCCAGATATGAATACAATCCTGGAAATATCTCTGGTGCTACTCAGTTATGACTAGGGGTCATCCCAATCAATAACCGCTCACACTGCCTCGTGCTTAACTCCCTTTTTATAGGAGGATCCTGAGAAACACCAATTATACCAAGGAATTTCACACTATCACATGGATAGACACATACATGTTGTTGTTTAGTGGTATTGGAGAATTTACTCACAATGAACTCTTCCAAGACCCTAAAACCTAATCTTGTTGGTGCACCCTATAAAAGAAAAGAGTATAATTCATTTTATTATGCGTTGATTTTAGTTGGTTGTAATTACTCAAAGGGAAATGGCCATGCAACTAGTGATATGAAGACTCAGCAGTGAAATAAAAGTGCACACCATAACAAACAATGCTAAGTGCAATCTTTATCAAATGAAAAATAGGGTATGCCACTACATGAGATTCATAAATATATATTCCTTTCCAAATGCCAATGCAATCCTTCCTATATGAAAGCCTAAATACAACTCTCATCCAAGCAATCCAATGCAAGTACCTCCTCAAATCCATATCTAAGATGCAACTAAGAGCGCAACTACTTTGTACTTTTCAATATAAAAGAATGAAAAATGCAATAAAAGTCATCTAAAACTCTCAGTCTCTGCAGCAAGTATAAAAGACAAGCACAGCAAGACATCGAGACAAAAAAGAGTAATGCACTAATGGAAAAACAAAAAGGATAAATGACTAAAACTACTTTCAAAGAAAAATCAATGAAAAAGCGGTCTCTGGTCACAAAAGAAGCATCCAACAGACAACATCAGACCTAAGGAAGACCCAACCACACTCACAACCCACCCAACAACTTCCCACAATATCAAACTCACCAAAAGGGAGGATGTACGCAACTGTTTAAAGAACAACTGCGTATATACACGACTTTTGGCCAAAAACCTGCGTGTATACGCGGATTTTGGCCAAAAACCTGAGTGTATACGTGACTTTTGGCCAAAAATCTGCGTATGTACGCGACTTTTGGCCAAAAACCTGCGTATACAGAGAAGACAGTGGTAAAAAGCAAGCCAAGGGTCAAACCAATAAAGGGGAGTGTCAATGGATGAACATACTATAAAATGCAACACAAAAACAAGGAGAAACAAAGAGCAAGTCAAGAATATCAAGCTCATTGTGCCCCAAAACCCCAAAGAAAAACAAGGAACATCCCCAGTGGAGTCGCCAATTCTGTTACAGAGAGAAATTCCTATGGCTTGGGGTACCACAATAGACAACTTGACTCCAGAAATCAATCCTTTCCAATATGCAAGAGAAATCAAATATCTAACACTAAAGGATCAGACCTCATACCTTATTCTGGACGATTGAAGTAGATCCCCGTTGAGCTTTCCAACTTCAGCTTGAATTAATGAATCACTTCCTCAACAACAAGTAAACAAGACAAGCATACTATATATATTGGTGTTAGATCTACTCTAGCATATATAATTAACAATGTATAAGCATTTGAAATCATCCATGGATAAAATATTCATTCAAACATACATTATTGGACAGGAAAAGATATTTCTATTAATATAAAATCAGAGATTACAATGAATACAACCTCTGTCGGCACGTCTGCAAATTGGAGAAACTGAATCCCCCACTTGGGCCTCCACCACTTCAATCCTCCGTCTCTCGATAGCAAGCTCACATGCAAAAGGCAATCTTGGGAAGAACACCAAAGTGCTCCAAGGGACAAAGGGATGCAGACTCAAGCACAAGTTCCGTCAACAATGGACTATAATTTCTTTGCTCTCAATTCTCTCATGTCTTCAATGTATCCAAAGGGTTCCTTATATAGCTTTTCAATGGGGTAATGAAAGGTCGAATTCGAGCGATCTCAAGGCATATGGAAGGTCAGGAGACAAATGAGTTGGATCCATGTCAAGGAAAAATCCAAAAGGATTTGTATTTTGTACACATCCCGATGTACGCAGTTTTAGAGGTCAAACCCGCGTATATATGCGATAAGGGGTTTAAAAGTCGCGTATAGCAATTTTCACATGTTTTTAGGGATGGTATAGGAAACATCAAAGGACAAAAAATGGTCCAAGGGGTCTAAGGATTCTGCAGAGGGACAGGGGAAGGCCATACAAGTGTGATTCACCTGGTGTGGTAAAATCAACTATAACAACAATTTGTCAAAGCACAAAGCTTCTTGACTTGCATTAACTATGTCTCAATACTCGACTTCTATTGAAGAAAGAGCAATATCTTTATTTCCTACAATACCAACTGACAAGCCTGAGACCAATACTAAAATTAATATAACTTGCAGTATAGTTCTTATCTTCAAGGTCACCATCCCAATCAAAATTAGTGAAACCAACCAACAAAGGAGTCCCCTTGAACTATAATGAATCCCAAACTAAAATATACCCCATATATACTGAAGTATTATTTTTGTTTCTTCCTAGTGAATTTTATAGGGAATATTCATATATCGGGTGACAATACCAACCACAAAGTAAAAATCAAGATGGGTATGATTCAAGTACAAAAGACTACCAATTAACTGACAGTATAGGGTCAAAACTACTTTATGTGTAGTGCAGGTGGTGGTAAGTTTGGATCCATAGTAGAAGAGAGATGAGGTTGGTTTATAGTCATTAATGTGAAAGCAACGAATAAGGTCACAAACATACTTAGACTAAGAAAGAAAAAATATGGCTTTGGTTTGCAAGACTTGGAAGCTAAAAAAATACTACAAATGTTGTAAGTCGATCATTTCAAATTTATTCCTGAGGTTGGATTTCACATGGGTTAAAAGTTTAGGGTCATTACTAGAAGAATAAGGTCATCAACATAAATAACAAGGATTATGATATGGTTTCCTACGTTCTTCATATAGGCATTGAGGTCAGAATGGCATCTAGAAAAAATGGTGTCAAGAAGAAAACAATCCATTTTTGCATATCAAGCCCAAGGAGCTTGCTTAGGGCCATAGAAAAAATTCTTGAGGCAATAAACAAGGTTGGATTCATTATGAACATATCCAATAGGTTATTGCATGAATATTTCTTCTTAAAAATACCCATGCAAGAAGGCAGACTAGTTGAAATCCATTTGATGGAACTCCCATTTCTATGAAGTGGTAAGGGATAGAACAAGGTAGATGGAGTTCATTTTACTGATAGGGGAAATGGTTTGATTGTATTTAATTCCTTAAACTTTGTAAATCATTTGGTAACTAACTTTCCTTAATTCTTTCAATACTTCCATCTAATGCATACTTAGTTCTAAACACCCATTTACATCAGACAAGTTGTATTCCTTTCAAAAGAGATACAATATCCCAAGTATCATTCACCATTAACGGTGATATTATTCATTCTTTATTGCATCCCAATGGATCACAAGTCTCTAAAACTTGAGCTAAAAGAGAGGAGACTCATTGGAACTGTGAGTGTGTTTGATGTTGATCTCTAGCATTGCCAACTATTGGTTTATTATACCTATTTACAATGGTTATGCATATGATTCATATAGTTAAACACAATTATACATAAAGCAATGGCACACAACACATCAACACAATACATAAAATTTCCCTGGAAACCCCTCTACTGGGGAAAACCATAAAACCAATGAGCTTTACCACTCATTTATCCATCAACACTCTTAACCAACATTTGCATATTTATTAGACAACAAATAACACTTCATCTCATCATTTTATTTGTATGGCCATTGCATCTTATTTATATTGATGCAATACATACACTAGCTCATGTTACCTGAGTTAGTTACAACCAGCTACTCATTAATGGAAATTAATCACTTCCTAACCACTTTCAATTATTATGTTATAGACTACTTCACTGGGTCAACCTTGGTGGATAATCCATTGATGTTTTGGTCATTTCATCGACTACCTATTGACTAGTCATTTCCTTCGAAAAAACAACTATTTTGATTGACCAATTGACTAGACTTCCACCATCTACTGACTTTCGACTCCAATAAAATTATGTCGATTGACTATCGACTTCCACAGTTGATTTCATGAAAAGAATATAACATTCCCAACCTTCTCCCACTTTTTGTTTTCTTTGCATAAATAGGATATTTAGAACTTCGTTTCACTTGAGTGTGGATGACAAGCCCATCGATTCCCTACACCAAGAAAAATTAGCATTACTCACCAACTTGTTCAATGAGTTAGCAACATTCTTCATAGTTTCTACCTTCTCTAGCAACACCTTCTTGTCTCCGACATTTCTCTCACAAAATGGTACTATACATCAATGTGCTTTGTCTTTGAATGATATTTTGGTTTTTGTTTCCAAGAATATTGCACTTTGACTATCACAATCCAACCTAGAAGCACACTAACCAAACCCAACCTATGAACACAATATTTGCAACCAAACATCCTCCATACATACATGGGTAGTTTCCATGTATTTATCCTCAGTAGTTGATAATGCAATGACCAACTATCAACTACTCATCCAACTGACTGCTCCACCAAAGAACTTGAAAACATAAACATTGGTCTATTGTCTATAGTTGAGATCTCCAGCCCAGTCAGAGTTGTAAAAACCATGTACATTTATTTCCTTGTTATTCCCATTATTCTCTTGATAACAAATTATATAATCCATCATGTCGCACAAGTATTTGAATACTCTCTTAATTGTGGCCCGTTTCTCTCTTCCAAGCATCTACATGTACCTACTCAATACTCCCACTTCATGGGAAATATGGTCGAGTGCATACCATAGCATACATCAAATTATATACAACACTAACATGGAGCACATGTGCCATGTACACTATTTTGTCTTGTGTCTTAGGACATTGTCCAGAGGGTAAATTAAATCTGATAGGAATGGGATCCTTGATTGGTTTGCATTCCTACATGTTGAAGCATTTCAAAACTATCTCAACATATTTACTTTTGTTTAACCAGATACTTCTGCCTACTTTATCTCTCTTTATTACCATTCCAAGAATGAAATTTTCCACCATGATCCTTCATGTCAAGCTTAGATGACAAATCCAGTTTTACCTCAATCAGATCCATGTTATTTCCAACCAGCAACATGTCATCAACATACAAACTACATATACAAAATGTTCACCGACTTTCTTTCCATACACACAATGATCAGCCTAACTTATCACAGACCCCAATTGCTAGGTATACATATCAAACTTCTGATACCACATCCTAAGTGATTATTTTAGGCCATAGAGAGACTTCTTAATCTTACAGACCGACTCATTTTCTCCTTCCACGGTAAAACCTTTAGGATTATTCAAATAAATTCCTTCTTCTAGGTCACCAAGAAGAAATGTTGTCTTTACATCCATATGTTCTACCTCAAGATCAAATGTTGCAGCTAAAGACATTAGTATAGTAATGGAAGTTAAGTTAGCAACAGGAGATAAAATCTCACAAAATTCTACTCCCTCAACTTAGGAATATACTTTCACTACCAATCAATCCTTGTACTTCTCGACTTGTCTTACTCCATTCATTTATTTCTTGAACACCCACTTATTATAGATGGTTTTCCTTCCATTTGGTAACACAACCAGATCCCATGTTTCATTATTTCTCAAAGATTCCATTTCTTCTTCCATGGCCCTTTCTTGAGTTTACCCTCTATCAAGTCAATCGCTTCCTTTTCCAACTTGGGATCATCTTCTATGGAATATAACGCAAAATCAAAGTAAAATCCTGGTGGACTATACCTTTCTAGTTGTTTCCTTGCTCGACTAGACCTCCTAATGACCGGAGTCTGTTGTTCCACCTCTTTGTCAAATTCAATCGATTCACCTAAATATAGGTTTTCAACATTCATTTCAAACTCTTTTAACTTCTTTATCCTTTTAACCTATTTAACTTCTTCATCATTGAAAGTACCTTTTCCTTCCCTAAATATTACATATCATTGTAAACTCCATTGTGAATGTATTCCACAGCTAATACCTTTCACTCCATCCTTGTACTCGATGAAGATGCATCTATTTGACTTGTTGTCAAGTTTTATCTTTTATCCTTTGGGATATGCACAAAGGAATTGCACCCAAAAGATTTGAGATGTGCAAGAGAGAGCCTTTTAATATCCCATGCCTCATATGGAGTCTTATCAACTAGAATCATCAATGGCGACCTATTCACCAGGTAACATGTTGTGTTGATTACCTCTACCCATAATTCTTATGTTATTCTTGTACCACTAAGCATGCTCCTAGATTTATCCATGAGCATTCTATTCATTCTTTCAGCAACTCCAATATGTTGAGGCATGTATGGAGTTGTGTTTTTTTTATTTATACTGTGATGTCTATAGAACTGGTGGAATCCCTTCCCACAAAATTCTCCTCCATTATCAGTTATTATCACATTGATACTTTCACTAGTCTAATTTATACCAGAGCCTTGAATTGTTGGAATTTATTAAAGACCTTAGATATTACAAACATTGAATTCTGGGGAAATCATCTATTAAAGAGACGTAATCTTAGTATCCTTCTAGTGATGGGACCGACACTATTCCAAACACATCACTTTGTATTAAATCTAATATGTCCTTCACCCTAGTGGCACCAGATGAGAAACTTACATTACTCTATT
This sequence comes from Pseudotsuga menziesii, assembly GCA_001517045.1. NCBI lineage: Eukaryota > Viridiplantae > Streptophyta > Pinopsida > Pinales > Pinaceae > Pseudotsuga > Pseudotsuga menziesii. The sequence goes on from LPNX011063419.1 coordinate 247,143, forward strand.
TTCCATAAATACAATGTTCACAAAATTCAACTTCTTCGGAATAGTTAGGGAGACATTTAGCCATACCTTTTTTGTGCATAGAACGAGACCTTTCTCAGCCATATATCCCATCCCTTGATGCCACAATGTGGTTGAGTCGACTAGACAAGAAGATATGTTGTCATATTTAATAAATCCATAACTTCCTAATCATTTTCAATTATTTTCTTACAATCGACTTGAATGGATCAACCTAGGTTAATTAGTCATGATTGAGCTTTTGGTCGTTCCATAAAATTACCACCAATCATTTGTTGTCTTTGACTAAGAAGCTATTTCGGTTGTCCAACCGACCAAATATCAACTATCTACTGACTTTTGACTCTTCTCAACTTATACTAGTCAACTATCAAATTTGACCATCGATTTCATCCAAATAATTTAACTTTCCAAACACCAACAACATCACCAACTACTTTGCATGTTTGTATGAACCCATATAGAAAATGGTGGTTCTAGTGCATGTTCAAGTTCAATCAACCCAACTAGAGGAAGGTGAGAAACTAGAGGTGGATTTTCATCCTCATTGACATCATCTAAAGAAGAAACCATAGTAGGACCACTAGTACAAAAGTTGGGAATTGAATATGGAACAATTATCCAAGATGGCACAAACACTAAATTAGGCTCATAAGTCGATATATATTCATCAAATTAACATCTCTCCTAATAATAATTTCGCTGGAATGAGGTTGCAGAAGTCTATGACATTTTACACCTTCACAATATCCAACAAAGATTCACTTCTCATTCTTAGATTGTAATGTTTTTTTTTTAATTAGGAATGTGAGCTCTTGCATCACTACCAAACACACAAAAGTGTCTTACATCTGGTTTAATGTTACTCAAAGCTTCTTTTGGTGTTATATATTTTCAATACTCTGTGGGAGTGTGATTGACTATGTAGTTGGCATAGTTCTTCGCTTCCTCCCAAAAATGAGGATTTAATCCCTAGATTGGTTCATACATTTTTATTTTTCCTCTAATGGATGTGTTGTTCCTCAAACAAGTCACATGATGATTGTGTGAACTATTTACGTTCCCCTCCTCTTGTTGATACTAAGTATTGCTTCTATCATAAAGGAAGAATACCATCTCAAGCCAGTTTAACAAGTCTCAACCATTTGCACGTAGAGACAAGAGAAAATGATAACAGGGAAGGATCCTCATGGATAGTCTAGATGCATCGTGATACTCCCCAACCTCTAATATTCACACCATTTATGCATAGGAACATGCATAAGTGGTATAAATAGAGAGGGACCCATGAATAGTATAGATTCATCATGCAACTCCGGGCATTTAATTGTGTCCACTCGCACATAATGACATAATCACGAATAGTACCCAGAAGCGGTCCCCCACAAATGGCTGCAATTCACCATGCAACTCTCCCTCATGCAATATTGTCCATTAGTGAATTTCAACATGATCATGAGGTATAAAATAGGGTTCTTGTTGTGTCCACAACAAACCCCATTCAATTTCGCCCCAAAAGGAAAAATTGTTGGTCCCCCTATGCAATTCTTTCTCAAATTCTGGCCAAGTATGGATTGGAAATTTCAAACATTTTTTAGAATTGTTTTCCCGAAAAGTAGATCTCGGCAATGACCTGTAATGTTAGAACCAATACTAAAACATCAAATTAAAACACCAACGAGCACCTCTAATGAGTCGGAGCACCTATATCGGAGCACATTTAAGTCTGCTATATTTTAACTCAAACGATTTTCCCCAACAATCAGACCTTTCACATCAGATCTCTATTTCCCAATGAATTCACCTTTATTATCACACCCCAATAATTGGTCAGATATACTTAATCAAAGCATTCTTTTGATGTAATCTAAATAACAACTCGATGAAGTTACTGTGACGTAGTATATCGGACATGCCCAAATGGAGTAAGTTGGAAATTTCCATTTGTCAACCTCGATATCTTTTTAAAAAAATCATTAGGGAATTCTCAGTGAGAAGTATTTCCAATGATTCTATATGCCTTTTCGGCACCATAAAACACTAGAATAATCATTAGAACATCTACTAATCCAACGGATCTTTTTGTTGGAAAATGGTAATTACTTGCAGATCTATACTTAACCTTCAGCAGACTTTGTCAGCCGTACAAGTCGAGATCTTGTCTGTCAGTCTGACAAGAAGGGAAAGTCCACAATTAGGCTCTGTAGTCCAGTCGAATTTATTTCTGAAGCTCAGTTGTTAGGTAGATAGTTATTACAGTCTTCAATGGCAGGTCAGTCGGCCCATGTAGTAGCAATTTTCAAATTGCCTATAAATAGAAGAAGCATTTTTTGTAAATCAGAGAATACAAGAACACAGAGCAGAGGAACTCAGGGTGAGAAAGAGAAGTCGAAGCTCAAGCTTCTGTGCATGCGATTTAGTCAACGAGCTGAAGCTCTGTAGACCGACGAGTCTGGTCGGACAAGTCTGGACCGACCATTTTGTAACCGACAAGTTTGTAGTACTTTGTTATTTCAGTATAGTTAATATATGAAATAGTTTGTGGTTGAATGCATGATTATTTGGCCGCATATATTCCCAGATTTACTTCTGTAAATGTCTTTTACAGTCACTGATAGGTAAAAGAACAAGAACCCATAAAAATATCACTGCGTGAAAGTTCCAGGTTTTACGGCACATTGGTCGACTCAAGTCTTCCTACATATTTGGGCACATGTTTCTCATAAGTTATTTGGATTTGTAAATGTGTCTATTTTACTTCATTTTACTCACAGGTGAAAAGCATTTGTAATTTCTTATGTCTTTAGACTAAGAAACATATTCTGTAGATTTCGACCAAAGTGAGCCGACGAGAGTGAGCCGACTAGAGTGGTCGAAGAGCCGACTTGAGTGGTCGGTTGGTCAGCCGACTAAAGCAGCTGACTTGGTCGAAGGTCCGACTTGAGAGCAGACTTGGTCGGAGTAAAAGTGGTCGAGGTAAAAATCGGTCGGACAAGTAAGTCGGAGTAATTTTGGTCAAGTGAAGGACCAACTAAAATTTATAAACTTGTCTAGTCGGACATAGACAAGTTTCACCCGACTAGTGGAAAAAGTAAATTGGTCGAAGTGAAAGGTAAAAGTGAAAATTTGAAATTTGAATTTTGACTGAGCCCTAAACCCAAGTTTTTTGAGTGAGCCCTAAACCCAAGTTTAATCGGCTCGGTTTTGGCTATCACTTTCCATAGTTAGACCATTAATGCATACGGCTCACCCATTTTAAATCAATTCAAAAAGGTCCCAACAAATCCAACCAAATGATTGAAAGGACTAGTAATAAACAAATCCAACCAAATGATTGAAAAGACTAGTAATAAACAACAAGGAGAGCTGCTAAAGGCAGCAAGTCCTTGCCTTATGTAATTGATTGATCTATCAAGACTTATTTACGAGTGTCTATATGCATCTCAATGTTAACTATGTGCTCGATTGTGCTCGATTTAGTTTAGGCGCTTGTATTATTTTTTTAGCATACTAAATCATTTAGCTTTGTTGACATATGAGTAAAATGCCATCTTGTGAAACAAGAAGAAATACCCACTGCCATTATCCACAGCCTGAAAATGCTGCCCAGCCTGAAAATGCTGCCCTAGAAATGAAAATGACATGGATGAGGTTTCACATGTAATGAAAATGACATGGATGATGGGGGCAACAAGATTGCTTGGCCACGTTCGATGCTCATGGAAGCAAAAAATCATTTGTAGATAGATTCAAATATGGTGCACAAAATAAAACTTTCAGGTTTTTGAGGATAACTGTAGCCAAAAAACAAGTCAGTGAAATCATAATAGACAATACTCATAACATAAATTCCATATGGTTGTTTTAACATGTCCAGTGCAAATGCCTCTGCAAATATTACACATACAAGTCACAACAAAAGCATACCACGAATCCATTTCAGAGGAAATTCATAATTGAGAAAAACTTATTTTGCAACATTGCGAATACCCAATACTAATAGTTAAAAGGGATGCCATGCCATGCCATCGTCAAAAACATTCCTAGTTTCATGGAAGTCCACTTTCTATTAAAAAAGACTAGAAACTAACTTATGACAATTCATAGATAAAAATATGCCATTAAGATTGAAGCTGCGACATGAACACTCTAGCATCCGAAAATTTGCCCACACACAGAAAGAATTGGCCGGAAACAAATATTACCCAGCTTTTATTAATATTAAAAATTAGATAAAGATCTACAGGAGCAACTCTAAAAATCAGAGACCATAATCAATGAAAGTTAAATGCCTAAATTTCCGTGTGTCAATTCATTCATATTGCAGGCAGTATATTACTATATTCTTTCACATTCTTTTTTATTAGGGTGGCAGTCTAATATTTGTTGTGTGTTTTGGGCCATAAGGCTGAGTAAGACACAGAGTCTTTTGCTTACATCTACCCTCGATCTTTGTAGATCAAGGTGTGGCAACTTGTTGATCTCAACAGTTCTCTATTTTGCATTTATATTTTCCATACATACACTCAATTGTAATTTTAATGAATAGTAACGCACTTAACCAATGTACATGCTCATCAACTTCGACACTCAATTGCATTTTTTGTAGACTCGTATGGATTGTTCTAGAGAGAAGAGACCTGGAGTTGTTTCATGTCGTTGGGGGTTGATTCTAAAGTAGTTGGCTCGTGGCTTCTGCTATGGTCGTTGTGGATGCATGTTGTTCAGTGGGTGGTCTTCTCATTAGTTTGCAGAGGTGAGTTGGTCAGTGTTATTAATAATACCGCGCTCTAGGACCACATTTGAATGAAGGCCTCCTTATTTATGTTCATTCATCGGTAAGCTTCTATTCTGTTCATTCATTCATTCATCAGTAAGGTTATGTTCTGTTAGTTCGTTCATTCATTCAAGAAAGATTTTGTTCTGTTCATTCATTCATGAAGGCCACCTTCTGTTATGTTCATTCATTCATCACAATTTTTTCCCTGTTAAATTGCTTTTTTATTTTAGCTAATGTGCATCATTTTGAAAGCTTAATTGTGGTGTTCAATCCATTGTACAACATGTATGGCATGGAGAGAAATAACACAAGCTCGATGGATATTAAATATTGCATTGCAGTGTTCCAACAACTCTTCTCGACATTTGGAAAGGTGAAAACTCGAATATTTAAGATTGGTTATCTTGGGGTGGTTTGTGTTGTTGATATTGGGGTGAGTGGCGTTGGTCCATGTTCGTTTGGTGTTATTCAGCTCTACTCTGCTTAATTGTTGGATATAGTGGTGAAAGACTGTTCTGGAGATTGAGAAACATTGTGCAACGAACACAGAGAAGAAGCAATAATGGTAAGGTAAGCTCTCATCTAGGGTTCATCTTTAAGGTTTAGGTTCATCTTTAAGGTTTATATTTGCAGGCGAACGGTTATTGTTTCCAGTGTTGGCATGTAGTTTACAATTCTGTCATTATTACACAACAACAGAGTTCTTGCAGGTCCTTGCAATCAGAATTTAGGACCATCTCAAATACTAGACAATCTGTCAATTTTGATTGCCCTATAACCCGTGAGTGATCCAGTTGCCCGTTAATCGCCAGCAACCCTAGGCATAGACTTATTTGGCACAATAGAAGGTTCGAAAGCCAGAAAATGCAGATGCAAATACAAAACCACTACTTGTAAAGGAAGGCTCTTGCCCCATACATAGTGGGAGAGGCAGAAGCAAAGGTAGCTAGAGAGGCAACATAGCACTCAAAGGCACCAGAGAAAGCAAGGGTGGAGGAAGCAAATCCCACATGAAATGCTCAGCATACCGAGATAAGTTATGCCCAGTATAGTGAGAGCTCTGTCCAGCATCTGCCGTCTGAGTGCGAAAGCCATATAGAGAGCCATATGTTGCACGAGAGCCATGTCCATAAGGCCAAAGAATCTCTATTGCTTTTACAAAATAAAAAGACAAATAAGAAATTGAAAAAGAGTAATTCTCAGTTACAAGAAAACAGGAGAATCCCAATTGGTTTTACAAATAAAAACCCAAATAAGAAATTGAAAAAAACAGGAGAATCCCAGTTGGTTTTACAAATAAAAACCCGAATAAGAAATTGAAGAAAACCGGAGAATCCCAATTGGTTTTACAAAAAAAAACCCAATTAAGAAATTCAAGCATTTTACCTGGATAAACGGCACTGGAGCCATGGAATTAAGAAGTAGACGCACACAGTGAAGGATTTGGGCCTTTGGCATAATGAAAATACAAGGTGTTGGTGTAAAATAAAATATGATTTGGGTTAAATTTTAGCGAGCAGGTCAGAGACGAGGCTGTTTGGTTTACGTGTCGTCTATAGACAGACACAACACTTGCATTCTACACAGCATGACACTTTGCTTGCATGCCTGCTTTTAGAGATTCCAGTTAAATTTGAGTTTTTGTTATAATCCATTTGACGAAAGTTCGAGGTGATATTTTTTCAATGTGTAGGATTCGAGACTCTTTAAATAGACCGAGAGCCTTGCAAAATTCAAAACATACTTTATAAGTGGCTTTGAAAAGTTAAAAAACATAAAATTTGGATTTCATGTTTTTTTTTTTGTTTTTGAAAAGAACGTTAGAATGTATCTAATGTTTACCTAAGAAAGAACCACCAGCACGCAACCCTAAAGTTGTACATGTCAAAAGCTATCATTTTGCAAGAAACATGTTCAGCAACTATCTTCGCATGCACCCATTTTGCATGACACGCATTCAATACAACGAATACAGATTATAAACGTGGAGAAAGGATGCTACACGAGTTGTTTAGCAATGGATCATATTTTGGAAAGGGAACAACAAAAGAAATTGACGTGAAAATATTTTACCAATCTGAAGGATATTGCAGGAAGCTCTATATCTTCCTCTCCAACCTATGGTAACTTAACCTGCATTATTTGTTTTCTTAAATTGCTTTAAATAATCTTCATATTTCTCATTTTGTCGACTTGTTCTATTGAGCCTCTAGCATGATTTCAGAGCTTGGATATTGCTAGGTACCAGAGCTTGGATATAGCTAGGTTTTCACCACAAATAAGGAGAATTTTTCAAGATAGTTGATGAGTAAGATCAAATTTTATTAAATTCATAGAGAAAGAAATGCATGTGAATTTAGTCTCCTGACTCTAAAAGAATTTAGGGTTAAACCATACCGACTGCTCCCTGCTTCTCTGTTGATATAAAATATTACAACAAATTTTGTTTTAATCTAATGACAATGTGCTCACTTTCTAATTTAACCAAGCCTGGATAGCCATTTAGCCAAACCATTTAACCAAGCCTTTTTGCCAGGATAGCCATTACCTCGGCCTTTACGCCTTTACGTTGGGTAGCCTGTTCGCCTTTACCTTGGATAGCCTGTTCACCTGGGTAGGCATTCAGATCCTCATTTTTTTATTAATTAATTGGCTATTATGTTATTACTGACTTGAAAGGTTTAGATCCATTCTTGGTAGGCATTCAAATACATATTTGGTAGACGTTAGGGCGTCGGATTCACGGGTAATATAGGCCACATTTTACTCGATAATCATAGAGGCGTTGCCAAAAGATGAATTGTTGGAATTGTTTCTTTTGTATCCTGACGAGAATCCAAGATCGTCATCACTGAACAAGACGGGTTTGTAACGCATATACTCAGAATTCGGCAGAATTCGGCCATTAGACTTATTTAGTCACTGTCTATACAATGAATCTTCAAATTTTGAATTTTTTTTTAGCCTCGAGTGAACTATCTCTTTTGATGTTGGTCCAATCCTCATATTAGTGGGATGATCAATAATAGAAATCCTTGATCATAGAGCGGCACTGTTACAGTCCTGCATAAGAATGCTTTATTGTTTAAGATATTAGTAATATATCATTAGTTCGTGCCAATGTTCATAATATTCCTAATAAATATGTAATATATAATGTATGTGCGACATTCCCAGAATGAAGAGATTTAGGAAGGGTCTTGCAGACTCATATGCCAGCAAATTAGCAATAGAATAAAAGCCCAAAATCATTGTTAGAAATATATATGCACAAAGCTTTTTCCATCATGAAGAAGAAGAAAGCAAAGATAAAATGTAGATTCAATATGAAATGTAGTTAGCTCGCTTGTACCGCAGGTACTTAGCACTTGGGTTGGACAGCACTTGGTTTAACCTGCTGAGTAATAGCGAGCCATCCCTAAACCTCAAGCCCTTCAGCCAGCGAGTTAGGTCACAGGAAGATCCAACAATAACAGTGGCTTTGCAAAAGTCTTAGACCATATAGCATTCAACAATAATGCAACATAGGCAAAAACAAGTCTAATTCTTGTACATATCAAAATTAAAATGAAGTACTGCATAATAGGTTGAAGCTATGCGATATGTAGCTGTTTTTAGATGCTGACAAAATTGTGTATGATCTCCTCTTAGATAGTATAAACCAGCCTATAACATGGAGATTTTTTTGTTGTTGCATGGGAGCAGGGAATTAACAAAGACAAGTGATTTGAAGCATCTGTTCCAGTTTACAAAATGCATGGAAGGTCCATTACAAAACATAAATACGATTCTGAACAGTAAAATGTAGGTTATAATGTGATATTTGTTAACCAACTATATTTTTCCAGTATGTAAATTGTTTCAGATACTGACAGAAAAGAGCAAATGTGCAATGCTCACGGAACACGGTGGAAAAAATGCTTTCAACTGTGGATTGCGGATACTGCATTCAATAATGTTGTCTTCTATTTCCAAGTTACATTCAATAATGCCATATTATCCTGTACTAATTCATTGATAGTTTAAATGTTATGATCTATTGAAAGTTTAGTTTATAAATTGTTCTAATTGAGAAACAAATTATACTGACCTGAATTTTGCTAACATTGACACCCTGCAAGAAGAATTTTAGTTGCCTCATCTGTTGCCTCATCTGCATGGGAAATTGCTGCAACTGCGTTATGGCTCTCAACGTGAAAACCCAGGCTATTCTAGACAGGCGAGCAGCCTGCAGGTGTATTAAATCAGCGCCTTCTGGCGACCATTACAACTCACGCAGGGTCGGCAAAATACGCTTTCTCTGTGGCAAATCAAGTCAGTGAGAAGCTTGACATGCATCCACAGAAAGGATTCCACGAACTGACACCACACGTCCAACAACGTTGACAAAAGCATCATAGTTCAGTGCTAAAGAAACCAAAATGTTTCACCTAAGTTATGCAATCAAACATTAACCTGACACCACACGTCCAACAACGTTGACAAAAGCATCATAGTTCAGTGCTAAAGAAACCAAAATGTTTCACCTAAGTTATGCAATCAAACATTAAATGCCATGAAACTAATGCGAAACCAAAATGTTTCACCTAAGTTATGCAATCAAACATTAAATGCCATGAAACTAATGCGAAACTAATACTAAATTGATTTTAGCATTAATCTGCTTTGGAAATAAATTGAACGAAAACCACTAAAACTTTGATGTTTATGAAAATTAACAGCAGCCCTCCCCTCGAATAGAGGCCAAATAAGAAGACAATAAGAAGACAGTATAATTGAAGACAATTTAATTGATTGGTTGCCAAATTTCTTCTATATTTTGATTGGCTGATAACAGGGTGTCTCTTATACTATCTAACAAAAATTAAAAAAGAATGAACTTGGTTGCCAAATTTCTTGTATATTTTGATTGGCTGATAAAACGGTGTCTCTTATACTATCCGACAAAAATTAAAAATTAAAAAGAATGACAAAAATTAAAAATTAAAAAGAATGAACTTAGGTTATAAAATATTTAATGTCTTAAAATGCGGGCCTTGTTAATGAAAATGGCATTAAAAATTAAAAAGAATGAACTTAGGTTATAAAATATTTAATGTCTTAAAGTGCAGGCCTTGTTAATGAAAATGGTGGAAATTCGGTTACAATAGTCCCTGCCCTAATAAGAAAACATCATGCCATTATTGTTTTCAAAATTCAAAATATGTTTAAACAAAGAAATTGAATGAGTCAAATTCATTTTTGTTATTACTATTTCTCTATACATTTTCTTCCGACGAATTAGCTCGACTATTCTGTCTCCTCACTTTGGTTTTCTATCAACTACGAGATGTTGATGACACAGGGGTGGTTACTAAAGAAGTAGAATAAATCCCCCCACATTTGCAGTAAGAGCTATCCATTGAGCTGCAAATCATTTAATGCGGTTGCGACAAGCTTGATGATCGGTCAACAAGCCTGCTGCAGTTGCATTAAATGCTCTACAACTCAATGGATATCTCTTGCCACCTTTTACTATTTAGGAAATAACATTACCCGACACTTGTTCTTCGATGGGTTTTGAATATGATATTGCATGGGATTAGATGTATCAAATATATTCCATGGGATATTTTCTTCCTAATGATTGTGACATAGATGTGCATCAAAACAGGATGAAAATCAATATCTTCATTATTGCATCTAGGCCAGTTGTCATGCCATATAATGATGCAACGAAATGGTTATACGACCTCGTCAACCCAAAGATAAGAACAATGGTTTATGAGGAGGGAGATGTGATAGCCTCACTAAAACCAAAGTCTTTGATGCAAATATTCAAACTCAAGAATCTGGAGGTGCAATTAAATGAATATTTTCTATGGAAATTTCTCAATGAAAATCCAAATCTAGTGAAGCTTGTCAAAAGTTGGTAGTGTGAGATTCAAGGTTTCACAAAGAAGGCCAATAAAAAATATGCAATACAATATTTGAGGCAGCCTTATAGACTGTTGATGGCCATGATTTGTTTCCTTTATGGCTAGGATATGCAACTCATTTTAGTCTAGATTTAGTGCCTCTAGTTCACCATGTAGTACAGACAGGGAAAATATTCTATTGAGAAAATATCTTATCAGCCAATATCTTGGGTTTTTTATTCCCAACAAAAGAGGTTACCAAGACTTTTATATGTGCTATTATATTCTTAATGGTGTTTGTTCTACGAACACTTTTCCATCAATGAAGTAGGATTGGAGAACCGATTCTTTGCCTATTTTTGTTTACTATCGAGAATGTGGATGAAAAACTACATACCTTATTTTTATGACATCCACAATTCTTTCTTTTCCCCCTTATACTTTCTGATATTAAAAAATCCATCACCTGGGTTTTCAACTAAATCCATTTTCACTCTACAAAGCATAGGAGACTCATATATCTTAGAATACTTCACTTACATCCGGGTTTTCAGACTCTCAACCCCTTAATGTAGAATTCCCACCTACATCCTGTTGAGGCCTGGAAATTCGCAGGCGGCAACAGTAAGGGATTCTCCCCAATCAGCGTTCCCAACTAGCCCACTGACTGTTTGGTATAGGGAATCCGTCCGGCTTACGGTCCGGCTACCGTAGGTCAAAGTAACAACAAGGGTTTACCGGTTGCGGCCCAGTCCACCGGAATTTGTATTTTGACTTAATGTATGCAATGCATGTGCCTATCTTAACTGTGCGGAGTGATAAAGATGCCAGGAACTACACAATGTGTTGCACAGGTTCTTACCTCTCGTCTTAGGTTCTCGAACATCTAAACCACAAGGAAGTAAAACAACTAACAATCTAAACACCTAACTATCTATCCCCGGGGAGCCAGAAAATGATTATTAGTGAGTAATGCATCATCTCCACGTATAATAAACACATTAGAGATAGCTGCTATTTATGTTTACAACACATGAACCAGAATATATTCTAGCAATCAGATAGCTAACTGTTATATGTAACACAAGCATTACTCTGAATGAATTTTCCACAAAAATAAATCAGAAACCATCCAACAAGACATAGGTCACAGAGTTAGAACGATCTCACGATTTATGGACATAAGCTGAAAAATAAAGTAGTTCATCTTTCTGCCATCCATCGCATAACATTTGGAAACTTCACAGCTCTTTCTCCAATAGGCAAACTAAAATCTTTATTACAAAAGGAAGTAGTTCTTCTTACAATAGGTCCTCCAGTATTACTGGGAAAAAGCCCTTTCTTTGTCTCTCTTTCCTAGTTTTATACAAAAAGCAAAAATGGTTGGGCTGCCCAAAGTGACCTTTGGGCATCCCAACGCTTCATTTTCCTACAACCCTTTACAAAATATTAAATTATACAAAAGTTGACTGGTCCTTCTCATGAAGAGGGTCCCGCTTGGTTCTCCAAAAACTTTCTCCACGCTGCTGCTTCAGCAGCGAGTCCTTCAAATGAGCGGGGCTCTAAGAACTGTATGTTCAGTTCGAACTTTTCAGCCTGGTTCCGAATGGCCTCGACCCTGGCCGTGTTCAAACGTACTCGTTCCTCCAGGAGTTGTATACTAATGGCTGTGTGGCCTATTTCCTCTCTGAGGATTTGTTCATCAATAGCTCTGATGCATTGTACTTTAGCTTCTTCATCTTGTTGCCTTTTCTGCAACATCTCTGCAAATGCATCATGATCTGGGAACTCGTATAATCTCTGCTCAGCTTCTGCCTGACAACGGTTGTATGTGACCAGGGCTCTCCTAAAGAACTCTGCGCATGCTCCCTTTGTTTTCTTGACAGTCTTCTGGAAGTCTTCTGCAGTGTTGACGGTGAATTCTATCAAGTCATGGTCCCGTTTCAAAGCTTGTTTATCCTTGACTAGTAGCTCAGCCGGGACTTCCGTATCATCCTCCACCCTGGTTATCCTTGAAGTCAGTACTTCAAGGATGTCTTGCGACCTGTCCACAAAATAAGAAGCGGTGTCTAAGACTTCATCCAGTCTGCCATCAATCTGGAGGACCTGACATCTTTCCTCCTCTAGAGCAGTTTGCATGTGCAGCACCTTAGCTTTCTGAGCCAAGATGTGTTCTTTAACTGGCTGCAGATCAACCTGTTGTTGTTTAGCTGCTTCTAGTTGTTCTTTTAGTCCTTTAACATATGCAGTATTAGACTCATAGATAATATAATGCTGCGCTTCCAGGTCTTTTATCTTTGCCTTTAACTGCTCCTTTTCATTTTTCAAGTCCTGGATTTCTTGCTGCGCTCTTTCCAGGGCTTCTTGTCTTGTTTCTTTCACTTGTGCTTCTTGCTGAATGGCGTGGATCTCGCTCTTCGTGGCCTCCATTTCTTTAAGCACATGCTCATATTTTCTTTTCAGTCTATTGCCTTCCTCTCTTTCCCTTCTCAGGGTGTCTTTAAGCTGAGAGGAGGTCTTCTTGGTAGATTCTACTTCATTCATCAGTCGATCTATGTTGTCTTCTGAAGCATGTATGGCTGCTTTCCCAGCCCTTATGAAAAACCTTGGATCTTTATCTGTCCCGACCATCACAGCTTTATCTGTTATCATTGTACTGGTCATTTCTTCTGCCTCTATCTTTCTCTCAGTTCTCCTCATAATCCTTTTGGTAGCCCTGTCATAGTATACTGTGCTGAAATCAGGGACTTCTTCCCCTTTTTTCTGTGCAAAGGGTACTAACTGCAGCGTGGGGGTTGTAGGAGTGATGGTAGTGGGAATTTGAAGGGTTTGAACCTTAGGGATTTCCTCACCCTGGCTCTGCTCTGTTTGTGATCCAGCAGCCTGTTGTTGTGTCAACTCTGTCTTCTCTGCTTCCTATTTTCGAAGCTCTTCGTTCAGCTTTCTCTGGGCTTCCTCAGCTGCTTGCTTAGAAGCTTCCTCTGCTTCTCTAGCTGTTTCCTTTACTCGCTCAGCTGCATCCTGGGCAGCTTTCCTCTTTTCATCTTCTCCTTTTCGGAGCCATTCTGCAGCCTCTTCTTCTAGCCTCTGGGCCTCTTCTCTTATCCTTTGGGCTGCTCCTTCAGCCTTAGCCTGCTCAGCCTTCTCTTGTTCAGATCCTTTTCCACCCTTGGTGGAGTGCTTCGGTTTGAACCTCTTACTGAGTGCTGTCATGTTCGGGGCTCTTCTGAAAACAGATTCATCATTGTCGAAATGATGGGTGTACTCATAAAACACCTTGTGCTTTCTGCAATGCTCAACCATTCTTTCATGAGTGTCATTTCATCTGAAAGTCATCTCCCCAAAATGGAACTTCCCTAGTTCCTCTATAAATTCTGGAGCTTGTTTCACATTGGCGAAACTGCAGCTGCCTAACTTAAATGGTAAGGGTGGATAGACAGCCTTCTTTTTCTGAAATAAGAAATGACCAACTCCGTCAATAAACACCTGTCTAACAGCCTCCTTATGGATTACATAATCTGTTGCATACTTGGGCAGCAGATAAGGTGTCCTTAACCCACCAAACATTCTAAGATACATCCCGTCCTCTGTCAAGAAATAATCACCATAATCTTCTATTACCTGCATAGCTTCTTCAGACATGCAGTCACATTCCTTTCGGAAGATAAGAGTGTGCAGAGGCATGATAAAATGCTCATAGATTTCTCGATAATAACTATGGTATTGATGAGCCCCCAATAGCTCGTAGGCTGCATATACGGGCATTCTGTCCCTGTCCCAAACACATTTGAGCTCGGGGAAGGGCTAGCGGCACAGTATGTAGTCAATCAGGATCGAGCTCATATAAAACTCGGACTTTTTCTGTTCTACTCCTCCTTTTGCTGCAGCTATACAAGAAGATAGACTACTAGATACCAGGCTGGACCAGCTGAAGATGGTCCCTTCTGTGGCCACATAGAAAATCAGGGGTACCCATTTGAATTTGAATAATCTGCCATTAGCCCTCCCGAAGATCCTATTCAGCATTAGAGCTATGAACCTGTAAGGGGCTCTAAGGCTGGCTGTGTCATAATCTTCAGTAGCTCTATGTCTATAGAGCTTCCCTGTTAATAGAATTCTCCTCATGGTTTCTATCAAATCCATCCTGAGATTGTCCAACCACTCATTGGTCAAGAAAACTTGAGGCTCCGACAGGTGGTAAGCTAAGGCCACATATCCAGGGCTAAAGGCAGCATAGCCCTGACCTTCAACATTACAGATAAGCATCGAGTTGTGGTTGGTATGTGGTAG
>LPNX011063419.1:263942-344044 GCA_001517045.1 Pseudotsuga menziesii
CGGGAGACGAGCACTTCAGAATTCTTACTGACCCGCAATGGCAGTGACAGTAGTGTTCATCCCCCTCCGACGCAGCATGAAAACAATGCCCGCAACATACCGGAACAGTCCACCACCCGCAACGGCGGAACGAAATGACCAACCCCCGCAACAGTCGGCGCAAAAAAACAACAACCAAGACTTGGAAAGCACCCGCAACGGCGGGGCGACAAAAAATGATTATGTTCCGGAAGTCACCCGCAACAGCGGGACAAAAAAGAAATTTAAGAGCTGAAAACCGCCCGCAAGGACGGGGCAGTCGACCAAATTAAATTCCAACACAAGAAAACTTTGAAGGTTTTTTGCAAATCAAGAAAAGGAGCTCAAGATGGAATTACTTAGATTATTTAAATGAAGAGAAACCATGAGTAATAGCAACCAAAACTTCTGGAAGACGCTTCGAAATCCAAAGGCCAAAATCAAATAGGCTGGAAACAAGAAGAAAACTGACTAATTCCAAGTAAAGGAGGGTCCCAAAATTTTTAGAATTTTGGGAAATTGTTGCAGATGCAACACATCCCTAATAGACCTTTGGTTAGAGATATTGCTGACCAAATGATCATGAAAGGTGTTGGAGATTAGTTGTTGTAACACCCCTAGACTAAACCACCATTTTATAAGTATATTTATATAAATGTCTATGAGTTCCTAGGTGGCAGAACTCATTGTTAATATAAAATATAAACTAGCGATGGATGAGTCAGAACGTTAGATGATCAGGGACTTATGTATTTGTTGATGTATATGTAACTTCAGAATGTATTCTTCTATGTATCTTATATATTGTAACCCGATGTTTATTCCGGGATGTCTCTATTATGTATTTGAGTCATGTGGTCATGCCCCAATGTTCCGATCGGGAGGATTAATAATGTAATCAAGTCATATCAAGTCATTAGGTAAGTCCCCACAGTTTCGGGGCACTTGAGTTATTATACACTAATTAAGGTGTAGGCTCGAGTAGTAATTATTAGGTTGAGCCTACGTGTGAAAAGGAAATTCAAGTGAATGGATGAATATAAATAGAGAGTGAGAGTCTCTCTATTTATCACTTGTGAAGTACATCACTTGCTCTCCCAAGTGTGGCGCACTACTGGAGAAGGAAATTTTGGGACTAGACAGAAGACAAAAGACTACTGTTGTTTTGGGAGATCTCTTACTGTTTTGGTGTTGATTCTATCTTAGAGGAAGTTGCGGGGTTTTCTCCTTTATGGTTTCCCCGAGGAAAACTCTTTGTGTCTCTTGTCTCTTGTGATGTGCTTGTGTTTTATTGTTGTGCTTGTTATTCTCTCAGTGAAAAGATCCTAAGATCATAATGCTAGCTTAAATGTGATGAAAAAGTAACATGGTATCAGAGCTAACCTGAGAAGAAGACATTGTGTAGCTACATGAACTAGGGCTTCCTAGTTTGTGGATCTTCCTCCACAGATTTTCAGCAAAAGTAAGGTGGAACAACTCTCCTCCTTAGGGCGCATCTTTCTGTCGAACCGGAATTTGATTCTGAGCATTTTTCAGTCTTCGATGCGGAAATTAGGGCTTTCTACAGAAGATGAATTTTTTGAGTGAGACCAGCATAGGGTTATTCTCCTCATCAAAACCAAAGTTTAGAGACCTGGATCAAGAAATTTGGTTGGGTAAAACTCCAGGAAAGTCAAACCCTAGTTTGACCGTGAGTTAGGAGAAACCCTAAATACTAAAACTGCTAAGGTTTGGTACAGTCGCTATATTCCGATATTGGTGAAGTCTCAGAAGCTGAAAATTGCAGGGACCAAATATAAAATATTGAGGAATCCTGTGTCCAAACATCAGACTCAGATTAGTTGTACTCCAGGAGATATGATCTCTCCAAGTTAGGATTCCAGCCTCTTCCATAATTCATCCCTGAATAGGACATATGGGGAGATCTACAATATCTTGAGCTACAAAGGTCCAAATGGAATTCCTGAAGATGTTCCAGAAAGTGCACGGACTGTACTTTTGGTGGTCCGAATATCAGACTCAGAAGATGAACCAGTGACACGTGGCATGCCATACAACTTCGTTGTTCTGAACAGTCCTGTAATAGGTCACCTTGGGAAAAGGATCATAAATCCAAAATGGTGAAACCAATTATGATGAAACCTATGGTTTTGGATCAGGGACATGCGACGTTACCTCAGTGAAAAATTTCAGACATAGAGGATCAGTTATTTCGGAGATATCATAGAAACAGTAACAGGAATTTCTGCAGAAGAAATCAATAAATAAGGGCTTCCTGTTTCGGGAGCTTCCCTCCACTGTTTTCAGAAAAGGAGTACATTGGATAGCTCCATTTGAAGAGATCTATCTGTTTGTCCAATCAGATCTAAAAGTTTCCAAGTTTTGAAAATTAGGGTTTCTGCGACAAACCCTAGATCAGCGAACTCCAGGACAAGGACGGACACCTCAAATCGGTAAGATCTAATCTTTTGTATTTCC
The DNA here is from genome assembly GCA_001517045.1 of Pseudotsuga menziesii. NCBI lineage: Eukaryota > Viridiplantae > Streptophyta > Pinopsida > Pinales > Pinaceae > Pseudotsuga > Pseudotsuga menziesii. The sequence continues at coordinate 266,439 of LPNX011063419.1, forward strand.
ATTTGAGGTTCTCATTTCAATATGATCTATCACAATAGCTTGATGATAAGCTTGGTGAAGTTGACAACTTCCAAGCATAGAAGTATTTGATCTCTCTGAAGAAACTGGATTGGACACCTACATGAGTATAGAGGTTCCAGTTTCAGAGGGAGACAAGGCCAAAGAGGACATCATGCTCATGCTGCAGAGGATGATGAACCATCCAGAAAGAGGTCCATATATGAAAGTGAAGATTCTTCAAGAGAGGATGAATATGTTCTGATATCAGCTCTCACAGGTAACATTACTCATGGAAATGATGATTGGCTTATAGACAGTGGGGCTTCCAAACATATGACGGGATTCAAGGAATCCTTTGTAAGACTGTCAGACATGAATCACCTCACAAGGTGAAACTAGGAGATGACTACCAATATCCAATAAAAGGTAGTGGGGAATCTTCATACAAGCTATACTCTAGTAAGTCTCTAACAATGAAAGAAGATCACCAGTCAACTATTGTTGAAGTTGTAGGTAAGATTGTTGAGCAATCTGTTTCTATTTTGATTGACCCTGGTTCTACTCACAGTTACATTACTCCTAGAGTAGTGGAGATTTGTGCTTTCAAGAAAGTAAAGCATAGAAAATCTTGGTTAGTTCAGCTAGCCACTGGAACTAAGAGAAAGGTTAGTGAAGCGGTAGAGAAGTGTCCATTAGTTATGAATGGATTGGTCACTTGTGTAGATATGAATGTTCTACCACTTGGTTCTTATGATGTTCTCATTAGAATGGATTGGTTAGAATCTCACAGGGCAAAGATTGATTGTTACAATAATACTTTTGAATGCATGGATGAATAAGGGAACCCAGTAGTTGTGAAAGGCATTCCAAAAGTGATTTCAGTAAGGCAGGTTTCAGCAATGCAGTTGAAGAAGTTATGTAGGAAAGGTTTCCAGTTGTATGCAGCTCATATTTTGGAGCCAACAGAGGATGAAACTCCTAGTTTGGAGGACTTTCATGTGTTGCAAGAATTCAGGGATGTGTTTCCTGATGAGATTCCAGGGATTCCTCCAAAGAGGGACATTGATTTCACAATTGAACTTGTACCAGGAGCAGCACCAGTGTCCAAGAAACCCTACAGAATGAGTACACCAAAATGCTGGAGTTGAAGATGCAACTGCAGGAGTTGTTGGAGAAGAAGTATATCAGGCTGAGTGTGTCTCCTTGGGGAGCACTAGTTCTGTTTGTAAAGAAGAAGGATGGTACACTCAGGTTGTGTATCGATTACAGACAGCTAAATAAATTCACTGTGAAGAATAAATACACGTTGCCTAGGATTGATGACCTCTTTGACCAAATGAGAGGAGCAAGGGTATTTTCCAAGATTGACTTGAGGTCTGGTTACCATCAGGTGAGAATCAAGGATGAAGACATTCATAAGACAACCTTCAGAATAAGGTATGGACATTATGAGTTTGTAGTGGTACCATTTAGTCTCACAAATGCACCAGCTACATTTATGTGCCTTATGAATAGTGTCTTCAGTAGGTATTTGGACAAGTTTGTTCTTATTTTCCTTGATGACATCCTTATTTATTCTAAGAATGAGGAAGAGCACGAAGAGAATTTGAGATTGACATTACAATTGCTCAAGGAGCATCAGTTGTATGCAAAGCTGAGCAAGTGTGACTTCTATAGAGATAGAATTCAGTATTTGGGTCACATTATCTCAAAAGAGGGTATATCTGTGGACCCTGAAAATATTGAAGCCATTATGAATTGGCCTAATCCAAGAAATGTGACAGATGTAAGATCTTTTATGGTACTTGCAGGATACTATCGGAGATTCATTGAAGGATTCTCCAAAGTTGCACATGCCATCACTTCTTTGCAAAAGAAGGGGATAAAATTTGAATGGACATCGAGGTCTGAAGAAAGTTTCCAGTAGTTGAAGAGGATTCTCACCAGTGCACCAGTATTGAAAGTTGCAGACCAAGAGAAAGATTTTGTGGTATGTACGGATGCATGCGAACAAGGGTTTAGAGGAGTCTTTATGCAAGATAACCACGTGATATGTTACGAGTCAAGAAATTTGAAGGAGCATGAGAAGAATTATGCCACTCATGATCTAGAACTTGCAGGAATAGTACATGCTCTCAAGATGTGGAGGCATTACTTGATGGGAAGAAGATTTGAGTTAAGGACAGACCACTGTGGTCTAAAGTATTTGTTTGATCAGCCTACTCTCAATGCTAGGCAAGTGAGATGGCTAGAGTTTTTATGTGAGTTTGATTTTGAAATCAAGCACATAAAGGGAAAAGAGAATAAGGTAGCTGATGCACTCAGCAGGAAGGTGCAGGAACTGCATGTGGCATCTCTTAGTATTTTCCAGTCAGATTTGAGGCAGCAGATTGTTAATCATATTTCTAGAGATGAGTTGTATGAGCAAGTAAAAGACAAATTGCAGCAGCAAAGTCTTGAGAAGAGGTATGAGGGATATAAATTGGAAGAAGATGGACTTATTACTTATCAAGGAAGAATTTATATTCCAAATGTAGCAGATTTAAGGAGAGTTGTTATGGATGAGGTCCATCAAGCTCCATATTCTAGTCACCCAGGATATCAGAAGACCATTGCTACAGCCAGAAAGCAATACTTTTGGCCAGGAATGAAAAAGGACATGGCTGAATAAATTTCAAGGTGCATGAAATGTCAGCAGGTAAAGGTTGAGCATCAACATCCCACAGGTTTGTTGCAACCTTTGCCAGTTCCACAGTGGAAATAGGAAGTTATTTCCATGGATTTTACTACAGGATTGTCGATGACTTGGAGACATCATGATTCCATCATGGTTGTGGTGGACAAGTTGACAAAGGCAGCACATTTTATACCGGTTAAGTCTATGCATAAGACTGATGACATTGCAAATATATTCATGAAGGATATTTTCAAATTGCATGGATTGCCTAAGGAAATAGTCTTTGACAGAGATGCCAAGTTCACTTCCAATTTTTGGAAGGGGTTGTTTGCAAATTTGGGTACAAGGTTGAACTTCAGCACTGCCTACCATCCTCATACTGATGTTCAAACAGAGAGGGTCAACCAAGTGCTTGAAGACATGCTTCGCATGTATGTGATGGATAAACCAACCAAGTGGGAAGATTACTTACACTTGGTAGAGTTTGCTTATAACAATGGACAGCAAGCATCCTTGGGGATGAGTCCGTATGAAGCTTTGTGTGGCAGAAGGTGTAGGACACCCGTGACTTGGGATAATCCAGTGAACAAGGTTGTGCTTGGTCTAGAATTGCTCAAGGAAATGGAGCAGGAGGTTGTGAAGATCGGGAAGAATATGAAAAACAGCTCAGGACAAACATAAAATCTATGCAGATAAGCATAGGGTGAACAAAGAGTTCAGTGTAGGGGATCATGTTTACCTCAGAGTGAGGGAAAAGAAGAGTTCCTTGAAGCTTGGAAGTTGTGCCAAGATGTCACGTAGATATTGTGGGTTGTTTGAAGTGCTTGAAAGAATAGGGCCAATTGCATATAGACTTGCATTGCTTGCTAGCACTAGAGCTCATAATGTTTTTCATGTTTCTTTGCTTAAGAAATATGTACATGATCCTAACCATGTGATAAATTGGGTTGTGATTCAAGTGGAACCCGAGGGAGAGTTCTAAATCGAGCCAATGAGCATCCTCGACAGGAAGGCCACAATGCTCCGGAATCGAGCCATAGGGCAGGTAAAGGTGCAATGGGAGCACTACGGTCCTAATGAGGCTACATGGGAGTTGGAGGATGGCATGAGGTTGGCACATCCATTTTTGTTCAATTTTGCGGAACACTGAGGTGGTACCAGTGTAGCATTTTGTTCAATTTTGTAAAGAACTGAGGATAGTGCTATTGAAGGGGGAGAGGAGTGTAACACCCCGGTTTTGACCCCATTTGCATTAAACATATATGATGTATATATTGCAATTAATTGTGGTGTGGAGCTAAAGGAAAAAAATCCCCACCATCGATTTAACGTTTTATGTTTCGGCGATTAAAATCATTGCCGATAGTATTCTGTGCTAGCCGACACATTATAACTTTTGGCATCATGTAATTATGTGTTTTAATTAAAATACCCACAACCAGCTGTGTCAATGCAACCTAAGGAAAAGGGCATGATTTTCCTAAGGATAAGGAGGGAAATTATTTAACCCTTGGGGGAAATGGGGAAAAGCAAAGTGTCAGTTGTTAAACCCACCCTTTTGAATTACTCACCTTTCCTTGTCTTAATCAGCCAACTACCAAATTAAATCCTCTGATGATAGTTGGGGCAGTTATTGCATGGACAGTGGTGTGTGGTAGGATTGTCAGTCCTTTCCAAAACGCACACTCCACTAGGAGACTCATTTACCGTCACATGGTAAGGAAGATACCACGACCCATTCCTCAGGGTTTTTACTCACGCAAAGAGTTGGGGGAGCCATTTTTTGGGCATTCACGATTTTGTTGTGTAGGTGACATTCACATTTGGTCTTGGCTGTGTGGAGCTCTCATTTAAGATTTGGGGTTCCTGGACGTTTTCTCCTCATGCGGTCACTCAGTCTTCATGCGTGCATACCACGAATGGTTCAGTCTTCCTCTTCCCATTTTGTTGTGCATGTGCAATTTCCTTCAATTTGTGGTCTGTATGGATGTAATCCATCTCCAAGTAGGTGGTGTGTCTTCTCCTCATGCGGCTAAGGATTAGTGGTTGTCTTTTCTCCACTTTCGGGGTTGTTGTCTTTCTCCACAAGTGTGGGTTGCTGCTGAGTTTTTTTGGCCACGTTGGGGCCAAGAACAACTCTGGGATCGTCTTGCTCGGTCTGAGCTGTGTATCACATTTTGGCTACGGTGATGTTTCCTTTGTCTTTTGCAGAGCTATGAATTGCTCGGTTTTTTTGTGGGTGTGCAGTGGTTGGTCTTTGGATTGTATTGGAGTGGGAATGAAGGCTTGGTATGCTTGATAAACCTGGTGTGTTCGGGAGCCTCATAGACAGAGCTAGAGGGTTGGCTTTCTTCTTCACAACCCCTGAATAGCACTGGAAGGGAAGTCAGGGCTTGAGGGACTGTGTAGTAGAGAAGGGACTAATTCCTTGTGTTGGGTGTGTGTGGGTGTCCTAGAATTCAGGCTAGTTCTGGTGCAGGTGTCCTTAGCTCTTCAGTGAACCCACCATCTTAGCAGTCAGCTTTTCCCAACTCCCTGATGGCCTGATAAACCCAACTGTGTTGGCTTGGTTGAGTTGTGTATCTTTGGCTATGTGTGAGCCTGCTTAGTTTCCTTATTCCTTGGGGAATTATGCCCAGCTCGGGGGTGGCAGTGTTGCTGAGAGATTAAGGAGCACACTATCATATGGTTGGGTGGAACGTTGCAGCGACATAGCTGGTTGCGGGACGTTCTTCTTCATAAGATAAGTATAGCTAGTATGCATCTATGCATGTTTTACTTCAATGCATTTCAATTTTTTATATGTGTATGTTCATGGGCCTGGTTGCCCAAGTAGATAATCGTATGGTAGCGTCCTCTTCGCCGGTCGAAGGGTCGGGGACGTTACAAAAACCCTTATAGGAATCCACATCATCTTCCTTACCATATGCCTCTAATTACATTTAGGGTGCAACCAAGTGTGATCTTGCCAACAAGAATCATGAAGGCCCTTGAAAGTTGTCTAGAAACCGTCCTCATGGTTTTCAAAAACTAACTTGACAAGCTCTATAACCTACCTCTAACATCACCACAAAATCCATTTCTTCTAGGTTCTAAAATTTCTTTTCTCATTAATAAAAGTGTCTTCTCTAACTTTAAAAATCTCTGTTTTAATATAATAATAAGTTGTATAAGGGTATTACAGTTTACACTCACTCAAATTGTATATTTACAATCATGTTGTAAACTATTTTTTTTTTAACAAAAACTGAAAAGAGGATTCTATAAAACAGGCTGTGCACAGCCATTCAAAACAGTAGCAGCAGGGAAAGGTAAACCTGCAATTCAAAATTGGTGCACATTAGGCTTAACCTAGTAGTTTTCCAAAAAACTGCATACAAAATTATACCAAAGTAGCTAATGTCTCGGGTAGTGTATACCCTTATATATTGATTACATAAAAAGAGACAGAGAAACATATATTCATGAGAAAAGAAAGACTAAGGGTTGCCTCTGAAATGCCTAGGATGCACTGCTAATTCTTCTTCCATTGGGTGCTCCGCTTCTTTAGTTGCGTCATTTACTCTGCTTCCCTGGTTCATAGTGATTAAATGTTCAAGATCTTCCTGGATCCTATCTACTTTCCCCATCATCTCTCGCGGGTTACTTTCGTTGTCATCAATTCGGGAATCATGGTTACTGATTTGCAATGAAGTGTAACTTACTGTTTCACCCATGCTTTTGATTTCCCGAGCTATTTCTTTGTTTTCCATGACTCCAATTGCAACCATCTCGTACAAGCACCGCAGATTCTTCTTGATATCCATGATTCCTGCGTTGTCTCTAGCTTGAGCCATTCTTTCAGGATCTGCAGAGAGCTCAATACTAGCAAACTGGCTATGCAAGGGACGAACAGCAAGGGCCAAGTCCGAAGAAACAGCCAAGGGGTTGAGAAGACAGCTCAGAATAGCTAGCTCCTACTGTAACACAATACCTCTGTGCCTATCAGAATAAGCCAATGTTCCCACGGCTCCCTCCTGCCACCCAGTGCAGAGGCAACCCAAAACTCGTCTGGAACTATCAGAACGTGCAGACTTTGAACCCAAACCCGGGCCTGAGGACCAAGACGCAGAGGGGAAATTACAGTAGCATTTGGTGAAGGCTGCGAGGGCTAACCGTTCTTTCACAAAGGAATGAGTGAGAGGAAGGGATTGCCACGGGAAGCCCTGTAGCCTCCCTCCTTCAATTCCTATCACCACATTCAAGAGGAGGTGCACTGCTTCAGGAGAACCAGAGAGGACTGGAGGAGAATGAAAATGCATGGTGCTACGAGGAGACGACATAAGGAAGAGGGCAGCCATAGAGCAAACGTGCGAGAGATAATGACAATTAAGTGAATACCTGGAGAACTTAATGCCTGCTGGGATCGAGAGAAGGAAGGGACAAGAGGGAGACCACACGGGCGAAGGAGAAGAGCTGGAGGGACGGAGAGTTAAATGCATGAGGCCGACGAGGTGTAAGTGGAGGCTAGCTGGGGGGATGAAATGCAAAGCAAGGAGGAGAAGGGGGATGAGGGAGGAGAGAAGGAGGGAAAAAAGGGAGGGATAAGGATAGGAGGACAAGGAAAAGAGAGAGAATAGGGAGGCAAAGTGACTAAAGTTGAAATGGGGGAGAGATAGATTCTTTCTTTTAGGATTTCGTTTATTGTGAGGTCGGAGAGGGAGCTTCCAATACCCCATTTAAGGAATGTATTTGAAGATGGGATGGTTTCCATCCTGGCTGTAATGGCCTCGTGGGAGAGAGGCTCCCACATTAGCCAGACTGTCTGCAACTGTGTTGTTGTGCCGAAGGATATGGAAAGCCTCATAGTTGCTGGTCATTAGAAGCTTGGATTTTCCAAATAGGCGTCAACATTTGACAGCTCCCGGAGAGTATCCATTGATCAATTTGTAGATGACATGCTTGGAATCCCCGAATATCAAGTCCTTACGAATCTTCTTGGCATTTAGGAGATGAAGGCTTTGGATAAGAGCCAGCCACTCTGCTTCATTATTAGTTATGTTGCCTAGCCCCCACGCAAAGTTCTGTTCCACATATCCTTCGGGATTCAAGAGAATCCCCCCGCACCTGCCTCCCCAATCATGTTGTAAACTATTAACCATTGCTTGTTTTTGTTATAAATATATTCTCAATTTTTTTTCTCCTAATGGATTTTTGTAGATCTATGTACTTCATTTCAAATCTATATATATTTCCATTGGTTTTCTTTTAAAACATTGCTATAACTTTTTGTTTATGATTTATAGTTTACAATCATGTATAAACCATTGTTGGTTTTTGTTATAAATATATTCTCAATTTTTTTCTCGTAACGGATTTGTAGATCTATATTTCATTTTGGATCTATATAGTTTTATATTAAAACATTCCCATGACTTTTTGTTTATGATTTATATTTTTAAACAAGGTTTGTCATAGGAAATTTTGTTTAAAATATTCATCATTTTTATAGCCTTTTGTTTGAAATTTAACTACCACTCCTTTTTTTGTGTGTGTGTGTGTTCCCCTCCACGAAAATAAATGCTTATTATCAACCCAAAACCATGGAGTTAAAAATAAACATGCCTTATATTTATACTTAATTATAATTTACCTTAGAGAACCCCTTCTTAGAGTGAGACTCTCTTGTCTCATGTGTATGTGTTTGGTTCTTGTTATCTCTTCATGGTGTATCATGGAACTTAAAGATCCATTTCATCGTTGTATATTTAAATGTTAAAGATTATTTTAGTATGAGAGGTTAAAGATGAGAGGTATGTGTTATTGAATTTGGCTATTATTTATGTTTTTATAATTATGGGAATTTGAAGGATTTATAATTTTTTTTAAGTGTAAAAATTTTGTGAAAATTATTAATTCTTAAATTTGCAACCATAAAATGTTTGGTTGGATAGTTGTTAACATAAGGATGAGCTGTGGAGAGACTAGTAGATTCATGGAGGAAAGTGGAAATATAACACACGTTGCTCTAGCAGTCATATTCAAAAGTATAGAAGAGGGGGAGGTTATTGTTGAAACTCATGGGGAATGAAGGCTAAGTGGGGTGGGGTATTAGTGATGGGTACAAAAATCGGATAGCATTTGTGGGGATACTCTGGCTTCCTTATGGCAATTTATGAATCCACAGGTGTATTTATGAATGCAAAACAGATGGGTAGTGCATAGGTGGGTTTATAGTGCTACCTATCTCTGATGAGAAATCGAAAGAGGTGGGAGGAGAGGATTCAGATATTTAAGGAGGCTTGTCATGTTGTGGATTAATGGAGGTTCAAGAGGGGTCAGTCGAATGTGAGGCTAAAGGGAAATAGGTATTTGTTTCTCCTTGCCTCAATAAGGTGCAACAAATGGCGACGTAGGCAATCCAATCCTTGAGATTGTTTATCCCCATGTTGGTTCAAAGGGAAATGGAAGAAGTAGAGAAGGCACTATGGGAGGATTTGGAGGCCTTGCGGCTAGTGGAGAAATTTGAGGCATTGGTGGAATGGATACAAGACTCAAGAACTACCAGGGCTCGTATGGAGTTGTATGAGAGGTCTGTGGCCACTTTCTAGGTGGTGAAAAATCTTTTTGCTTGGGTGTTGATGGACTGAGGTGAGAAGGACAAGGGGGGCAAGGAGCTGGTGAAATTATGGAAGGAACATCATGCAGACTCACAACTCATGCACAAGAAGAATGTCATCATTACTAAAAATTTAGGGATACAACTCATTATGAAGCCAAAGGTCAAGGGGCGTAATTCGACAAACCTAATGCAGTCCATAAAGGACAACCCTTAGGGCGGTAACCAGGTCTCTTAAATACTCTGAATGATAATCGTATTTTGTTTTCGTTATCTCTATTTGAGTCTTGATGTATGTTTAGTTAGTAGTATGGTAGGAATGAAGAAATCTAGTTGAAATATGATGTTTAAATTATTTAAAATCCCATGTTTTCCCTATGCAAAGGGGGTAGTTTTGGTCTCATGGTGGTAGTAGAAGTAGAAAGCAATACTGGTATTGCAAATAAAAGGGAAAGTTATGTTGTGCTTTGCAAGCCTCAATATGTATTTTATCGATTGTTAGCTTAATATAATCCTTACTTACTTACCAAAAAGAAACGATTTATTTTAGTTGAAAACTTTAACAATGTCTAGTTTTATATTTATTTGGATTTATGATACCTTAAGTGATGCTTAAAAAAATAATAGTTAGGTATTAGACAGATTTGGAGATTTTGCTATTAACTCAGTTATTACTTTTTGTTTTTTCCATTAACTTGATTATTTTCCATGAACTATTTTCTTTCAAAAAGAGAAACTTAAGCATTATTTACCTCGCTCCAATTCCTTATCAAGACAAACCAAGAAATGCAATCCCACCATTCAATAAACCGATATAGTCGTTTCACTCAAGAAATCACTCCAACTTCTTAACCCTCCAATCCTACACTCAAATACTTGGAACCTTGATATCACTAACACATTCATAAAAAAGAAATAGAAAAAGTATCCCTTATATCTTACTCTTAAACCAATATAGTCGTTTCACTCAAGAAATCACTCCAACTTCTTAACCCTCCAATCCTACACTCAAATACTTGGAACCTTGATATCATAAAAACGAAATAGAAAAAGTATCCTTATATCTTACTCTATCTTCCCTTATAATTCAAAAAAATATTTTTATATAATACAAAAAAGATTTGGTATTCTCACCCTATCTTCTTTAACAAATCACACATCGATAATATATAATAATAATAAATTTGATAATCTCACCCACTAGACAAAATGTAGGCGATACTTTAATGTTGGATAGGGGATGATAAATCATATTTTTACCCGTCCTCATCCAATTAAAATTCAAATCATCTTTTTACCCATCCTTATTCTTATTCAATTCAAATTCAAATAATAAGCTTATAAGAAAAATCATCACACATCAATAATTATATAATAAAAAATATTTAATATTTTCATCTACTTTGACAAAATGTAGATAATATTTAATGTTGGATAGGGGACAATAAATCCTCTTTTCATAAGGTGAGCGATATGGGCCTACATCCCATAGGTGCACATGGGACTATTTTTTTCCATTGGAAAAAAATTACAATTCATTTAATTATAATGAATTATATTGTATAAAATTGTGGTAGTTTATTAAAATATAGACATCATGCGGAGCCGTTGTATATATTTTCAAAATCTCTATCATTGTTGAATCAAGACATATGATTATCAAAATAAAAAAAGTTTTTTTATGAACAAAAAATTAAAATTGTTTTGAATATAGAAATAAGGTAAAAAAGCATCTATATAGGAAGATTTTGAATAGTATTTTTAATTTCAGAATTTCCATAGACATCCCAGGTTCTCTATCTATTTTCTGCCACTTCAATACCATATTTCGAAGGGGAGTCTAGTATCATATTCCTCTCCCTATAGACATGGGACCTACGACCCACTTCCCATCAAAACCTTTTTATTCTACATAAATATTAATAATCCACCAACGTGATTTATATCCAAAATGCGAATTGATTGTATCTTCACTATAGAGGGGAATTCACATAACTTAGTATATAAATCTATGGTACATGATAAATAATAATTGTATAATAATATAGTTAAGGGTTTGGAGGCCTATTTTTGGATTGAATAGTTTTCACTCTTTGCACTAGGGATCAAACCCTAGTGAGATATTGACATGTTGTGATAAGGCTTGAAGGGTAGGATATCCCTGGGATAGAGGCTCACTAGTGGGCTTCGAGACTACTTGGCCCCTATTGGGTCATAAATTATTGGTATATCTGGCTTGTGGGATGTTGGATATACTCTTTAGGCTATAATAGTAGCTATCGGATTTGAAACTGGGCCAACCTAAATAATCCTAGATAACCCTGATGAGTTACTAATTCCTCATAATTAAAAAAAAATGTATACATACACAATATGTAAAAAATTGTATACATATATACTACATTATTGTTTTAACGAAAACTCTTTTCACATGCATTTATATACCTACAATACATTAAGTACATTTACATAGCTTTAAATAGCAAAAATAAATAAATAAATAAACATTAATATCAAGATGAACATACACATAGTATGTACGAAAATAATATAAAATTACACACCTTGTAAATTGAAAAAAAGAAGACATGCATGCCTATCTCACAAGTTTTAAGCAATAGCACCCTTGAGGAGAGTCGAGATGTACATAAGTAGTTCAATCTATATAAATGATTTAAAACAAAACACCTACACTTCCTAAACCATATGAACCATGAACTCTTATTTCATGTGCACAACTCGTCAAGCATATATAACACCAAAAAAATGAGTTCCTCATTATGTCTCCATGGCTCGCAATACGAATCCTAGCGTCTACCACATCCAACAATGAAAAATGGAAGTTTTTGCCCCATCACATAATATTGAGTTTGGTGCAGGAATAATAATAAAATTTAGTGGGAACGATAAATTGGTGGTTATAGACCTTCACCTTTCCTATCAATATTGTTAGGACTTGGAAAAGAATGCTCATCAAACACCCTCTTATCTGCCTTTACCCTTATCCACCTTTACCCCAGTTTTAGGTGTCCATTTGCATCTAAAATAAGGGTTACTTGGGTGTGTGTATATATATATGGGGAGAATATATAAGGTTAAATGTATATGTAATAGGGGTCATCCTAATAAAGGGACCACATGTGCAATGGGTGATAATAAGTATATATAGAAGTCAAGTTGTAACGATTTGAAGGCCACCCAAGATCAATCAACATGACAGTCTTCAAATTAGGGTTTTAAAATGTATGTTAACTTAAAATTATCACAACTTTTGATTGGAAGGTCTAATTTAGAGTATTCATAAACCATTGGAAAGAGGAAATAAATTAGAATGTTTTCGTAAAGCTATTTTTAAAAATTTGGATAAATAAGGAAGATGGGAAAATTAGAACCTAAGGATTTTGGGTAGACTTCAAATCAGAACCAATGGAAATACCTAATTTTAGAGGAGATGAAGATAAATATGATCCTAAGGAATGGTTGAGGATTATGAAGGAAATTGTTCGACTAAAATAGGGTATTTCCACATAAGTCAAACACCTTAAGCAATTGCTCACAAAAAAAAAATTACATATCAACACACTGATGTTTTATGTGGTTAAAACCCTCAAAGAGGGGTATAGTCCATGACCCCAACCAAATAGATACTTGAGGAAATATAGTAATGCAAAAGAAAAAAGAATTTTCATATGAGTTTCTCACAATCGATCATCAAGAAAATGACCATTCATTCTCTTTAATTTAAGATCATAGACTAATCGGGTGTTAAGACACTGATCGATAGTCATTAACACAAAGGTGAAGATGAACTGTAATATCACCTTATGTCTAGAACATACCATGACTATCAGATTACATAAGTAAATATGCATACTAAAGAACACACTTTACGTAAAGACACATTAGACCAAATCAATCTTAACGAATTCCTAAGTGTCTAGATATCCTATCATCCCATCTTAAGAACAACTTGGGATAGGATTGAAGGATTTACAAAGGTGACACAATAGGAGATGAAAGGAGACGTTAGAGTCTATCCCCCCTTAACGGTTTTTTTTTTTTAAATCCTAACATATATCAAATTTTAGAAAAATATTCTTATGTAAGAGACTTTGTGAAGATGTCTACAACACAGTCATCAGTAGGGAAAAATAAAACTTCAATAATGTGATCCTAAATAAGATTTATGATGAAGTGCATATTTATCTCAATGTGTTTATTGTGTTGATGTTGAATTGGATATTTGGAAAGCTACTTTTAGAATCCAAAATCTAACACGATTTGTCAAAGCACAAAGCTTCTTGACTTGCATTAACTATGTCTTAATACTCAGATTCTATTGAAGAAAGAGCAATATCTTTATTTCCTACAATACCAACTGACAAGCCTGAAACCAATACTAAAATTAATATAACTTGTATTATACTTCTTATCTTCAAGGTCACCATCCCAATCAAAATTAGTGAAAACAGCCAACAAAGGAGTCCCCTTGAACTATAATGAATCCCAAACTAAAATATACCCCATATATACTGAAGTATTAATTTTGTTTCTTTCCAATGAATTTTATAGGGAATCTTCATATATCGGGTGACAATACCAACCACAAAGTAAAAATCAAGATGGGTATGAGTCAAGTACAAAAGACTACCAATTAACTGACAGTATAGGGTCAAAACTACTTTATGTGTAGTGCAGGTGGTAGTAAGTTTGGATCCATACTAGAAGGGAGATGAGGTTGGTTTATAGTCATTAATGTGAAAGCAACAAATAAGGTCACAAACATACTTAGACAAAGAAAGAAAAAATATGGCTTTGGTTTGCAAGACTTGGAAGCTAAGAAAATACTACAAATGTTGTGAGTCGATCATTTCAAATTTATTCCTAAGGTTGGATTTCACATGGGTTAAAATTTTAGGGTCATTACTAGAAGAATAAGGTCATCAACATAAAGAACAAGGATTATGATATGGTTTCCTACTTTCTTCGTATAGGCATTGAGGTCAGAATGGCATCTAGAAAAAATGGTGTCAAGAAGAAAACAATCCATTTTTGCATATCAAGCCCAAGGAGCTTGCTTAGGGCCATAGAAAAATTCTTGAGGCAATAAACAAGGTTGGAGTCATTATGAACATATCCAATAGGTTATTGCATGAATATTTCTTGTTGGCTGCGTGGGCAGACCCAGGTTTACTATAATCAACCAACAACACCCCTAGCTCACTAGCCCTTTCGGCGACAGACCGCACAGCGGCCTGAAGTCTCACCCGAAGTGATTCTAATGGGTTGGCCAAGGACTCAAGTGTCTTGGACCAGGTTCCGTGGCAATCCTACTGGTGGCTCGCAGCTCTCCTAGTTGCGAGATCTCTTTCCTACGCGCCGCACGATCTTCCACTCGCGATGCGCGATCTATTCCCCACTCGTGGCCCTTCTAGCCACGGCGTCTCTACCCTTGCGCACGTCGTGCGGGTTCTTCTCCCGTCGCACAACTTCCTCCTTTCCACAATAGTCCCAATCTCACCGCATTGCCGCGCCCCGTGTGACACGTAACTCCTGCTCAACACTAAGTCCTCAACCTACGGTATCGCGCACCGCAGCTCCTCTGCCGGTGCAGTATCGCCTTCTTGCGATACCCTCCTCCCGCGGATTAGTGCACTTAGCGTTGTCATGTCGATGTGCAAGACCTAATACCCAAACTGTCTTACTGTGATTAATTAACTATCTAAGGCAAGCATAAATAAGTCCGTATACGACGTGCCAAGGATTTCAACTTATATATATATATCTTCCTGTAGTGCTGTAACTGAACAACTCATTCATACATTAACTGTAAACAAATTGCATAACATAACGGATGGATGCAGCAAATAAACATAATATTCAAATCAATCACAGAACACGGGATTTTAACGTGGTTCGCCCCCAGGATGGGAGTTATGTCCACAGAACTGTGCTTCTCTATTATAGCTTAAGGGAAGGCAAACATAGTTCTGCTGCACCTCACATGCAGCTCGAGATCTTCTCTCTTAGATCTTTCTTCTCTACCTTCAGGTTGTCACTCTTACAACATACTCTTCCCTCTCAGTCGATCCCTGCGGATCGTTACATGCATACTTTATAAGCCAGCTACTGGTTTCAGTAAGATTGCTACAGCTAAGTCCAGAACTAGAGCTCGGCTTTTACAACAGTCTACTTATCCTTATTGCCTATTTCAATCACGACTGTCTAACTATCTAACCAACCCTTTACAATACAAAATTACATCCTTTTATAAGCAGCCCGAAGGTCTTGCTTTTACAACACTGTGGGCCTGTCCCAACAGTAACCCAAACCCTAATTAGTGACAGTCGGTCCTCTCTGTCCTTAAGGTAGCCGCTTCCCGTCACACCACAGCTCTCTGCAGTCTTCCATGCTTCCCGGCACTGATCATGGGTACTATGCACCGCTTCACTTTTCTGTCCTTCGTCTTCAATGCTTGAGCCTCGTTGCTCCTTCTTCTTTATGAGGGTCGCTGAGCCCTCCTGTCTTCCGTCGCTGCCTTCAATGCAGTGGGTGAGCTCTCCCTTCTTGGCCGTTTAGGTACCGTTGCCTTTCTTTGACTTTCGTATCTCAAAAAGTCATGGTTTTCGTCTCTGCTCTGCAGCTGGAACCGTGCTACGGCGTCGTAGCTACGTCTTATCTTCTTTCCGCCAAAACTTATCTTTCCGCCAAAAATAGCAGCTTCTTCTGTAGCTGCGGGACCCTACTCTAACAGTCCCCTAACACTTACTTGTGGCTCATCCTTGAGCCACCTGCAGTGGGCTTCTCCTACCGTAGCTTCTCCTTCGCCTCCTACGAAGTGCGCTGTAGCTTGTCCTGAAGTCCTGTGACTTCGTTCTTCATTACCTCGACACGTTCTCTTGCCAAGTCAAGCAGGGCTTGATCAAATTTGGAGTCGTCTGTCTGATCAATTTCTTCTCTTACAGTGGTGAACTCCTTCATTTTCTGCTCGGCTGCGTCAGCCAGCTCAGTGATCTGCTCCTGATAGGGTTGAAGCAGGTCGCTAATGTGGACCTCCTGTGTTCTTAGCCGTTGCGCTTCCTGCTGTAGTTGGTTCATCTCCTTTGTCTTCCTCATCTTCTAGAGAGTGGCTAAGCTCTTAATTTCTTCTTTCATGGCCGCTGCAGTAGCCTCTACCTGCTGAATATTCTGTTGGATTTCTGCTCTCTCCAGAAACTCATCTAACTCAGCCCATGTGTCTGTTGCTTCCTTGAGTATCGACACTGCTTCTTCAACGTGAGATTTCACCCCGCAGAAGTGAGTTGAAAGGCTTCTACTCGCTCTTTCCAGTCTTCCTCAGAGGTGTCTCGGATACGAGCTTCAAGTTCGGCGATCTGTACTTCGTGGTCTGTCTTCAACCTGGCCACCTCTTCATCCATTCTAACCACAGTTTCTTCCA
Organism: Pseudotsuga menziesii; assembly: GCA_001517045.1. Taxonomy (NCBI): domain Eukaryota; kingdom Viridiplantae; phylum Streptophyta; class Pinopsida; order Pinales; family Pinaceae; genus Pseudotsuga; species Pseudotsuga menziesii. Next base: position 283,152 of record LPNX011063419.1, read on the forward strand.
GAGCCTTTGCTCTATTTGCTACTCTCCTTAGCTTCTGGGGGGTAGGTAATGCAAACTCAATGTTACATTTGGGTAGCTCTAAGGCAATACTTTGTAGTGCCTGAGAGAGTTCCTGATCCCTGTCCTGACATGTTTTTAACTCGTCTACCTTTTTTTGATAGTTGGCAGCGAGTGCTGCATTCTGCTTCTTCAGCTGCATGTTCTGCTTGTAAGTCGCGATCTCTCTTCCCTTGAGATCTACGGTTAGCTGCTGCTGGATCATGTATAATTGGTCAATGTGGAAGTTTGCAAGGTTAACCTCAATGGATTTCCCCAATTGAACTGGTGGGTCCTTCATTGTCGCAGGGAATTGAATACTCCCTGGTGAAATCAACACGGTGTTGAGGCGATCCATTGCTAAGCTCTCTTCGCGGGATAGTGACTGTGTCGAAGTTTCTCCGACGGTCACCTTTACTGATGGAGTGTATAGCATGGCAGTCTTTTCTGTGAATGTTTTTAAGTCAAGAAGCTGTTTTTCTACTGTGCTCTGCATCTTTTCCTGCGATGACTTCACCGCGTCAAATGAGTCCTTTAATGTGTCGCACGTCCTTATTGCGATGAGTTCATAGTCATCATCTGTTAGTGCTGTCTGTGGAACTGGTTTGGAAGTTTTCTGCTTCTTTCTCTTCTGTGTCTCTGTGGTCCCTTGGCTTCCATTCTTTGTCGTAGGTGTCTCTGCTGATTCTTCTGGTAGGTCTTTTCTCTTTTCGCGTGGCGGTGGCACTTCTATTGTACCTTGTGCCTGGGTGTCCAATTTTTCTTTGCCCTTTTTTGGTGGGTCAGTCTGGATGGTCTCCATTGGCAGTGGCGTGGTATCTTCATATTCTTGTCACCATTGGTCATCAAATCCTTTGATGACATTCTCAACGTCCTTCATTGTCATTCTGAACCAGCCAGGAGCCCAATCGTCCCTTTTAGTCCTTTTAGGCCTTAGGTAGATTCTATGGCTGTCTGCCATAAAATTAAGCCGGTTATCATATGCGTCCACAGTCTCTGTACTGATCCTCAGTGATTGCTAGATAAGGTTCTTCAACATCAAATAGTATTCATAAAATACTATCGTATTAACCTGTTTCCTTGCTTGACTGTTGGTGTCCCATAAACTGGCATAGCGCACACCCCTGGGCGCTCCTCCTGCGATCTGTGGGAACTGGCTGTTGGGCGGTTCCTTCCATGCGATGAATGCACACAGTATAAGCAGCCACGAGAAGTGGAAAGGGTGGTTGGCTTGATCTTGGGCTGCCAAACAATCTTCCTGAAACATATTTAATAAAAATAACGACCAATTGAACTACTCTCCTTCTGTAACTTGTATGGCCAGATTGATCACCGATCCTGTGACTTCCTTCGGTCGGACCTTGGTAAGCAGTCTGCCTGCAAGCAGACTGGCTGTAAATCTAAGTGTCTCATTATGTAAACTCGTGATATCATAAGCCCTGCCTCCTTGTTTTAGCTGATACTTTTTAACTAAGGCTGCTAGTAGTTTGGAATCCTTGGTCTTTCCTGCTATCTGTATCTCGGGATCTTTACCAGTCTTAGACAGGCCGGTAACACAATGTATCAAGTCGACATTGAGGTCGATTTTGTGACCTAGCCAGAGATAGCCTCCATGTACACACGACAGGAGGACACGCACCACAACATTAACCTCTGCACTACATCCAAAATGGGGTAGTCTCAACACATTGAGCAGACCTGAACGCTCAAGAATCTGGACATGTGGCATGGGGACGAATTCTTCTCTACCTATCCTTGGATTCTTCTCAAGCACAAGATACGCATCTGGCTTGAAGTGAAGGTACGTCTTACCGTCCCCTAGGTTGTAATCAATAAATTTGACAACACCAGCATATCCTACTAAATCACCATTTTCCTTTACTCGAGAATCTATTGGCAGTATGGGCATAGGAAGCTTACCGCTCTTGGAAAGTCTGATGTCTGGAGCGCCTTCAAATCGTGGTATGAGGTAGTCCGCTGCACTACGGACTTCATCTTCCTGCTCGGAACCGGATTCCTCTATGAGCTGGGAATGGCTTCTCGTCTTTGGTGGTTCTCTGGTTCGGGACGAGCTCGATGGGTTATTTGTAGATGGCGACGTCATAGCTCCTACAAGGCCGTGACGCTGAAATCTTCTCAAAATGTTTTCTAGAGGCTCGTCCTCGAACAGGACCCACTCAGCATAAAATGGCGGACGTGCAATGGCTGCAACTTCTGAAAATCACAGCACTCTATAACCACTTAGCTCGACACAGGGAATGCTTAACACTTATTCTCCAACTCTCAGTTTTTATGCAAATGTAACCATCCCAATTGAATACTTTCTGCTTTTATGTCAAATACGATAATCCTGGACATAACGGTCGTCTAGACGGGGTGCGTCGGTCGCATTAATTGCCCAGATAGGACCAGACCCGTCATCCAATCCTCAATTAATGCTAAAATCTTGATAGAATTTCCCTCGAGACGTGTGTGTACAGGCGCCAGTCTCGTCAGAGATTTACCAAATCTGGAAAAATTGATTATACTGTTGCCAAATCTACGGTAGGGGATACCAGTCATTTCTTCATTAACTACCTGTCAGAAAGTGACTTGACTAGCCCACTGTCGGTTGCAAACTGAGTACGTGGCACGGGGAACATCGCGCTGCTGCAATGCGACTCCGCATCACCTGCGCAAACAAACAACGTTAAAATTTTTATTTTTTCTTTTTTTTTTCTTTTACAATTCGTCATTCTTAGAAAATTCCTACCGGTGTAGACTCATTCCCGGTGCGATGCCTCCTTTCAACTACACTGGACATCTGCACCATCATAAACTAGTTTAAGCTAGGGCTGAGAGGCGAGGTGGCTATCACTATAGAGCTTAAGCCTACTGCCATTAATCCATGTGGGCAAAAGCTCCCCATTCAACTGGCTAAGCTGAACGGCACCTCCCTCCGTAAATTGTTGTATCTGATACGGCCCCAGCCAATGTGTCTTGAACTTCCCTGGAAACTTAATGAATTTGTTGTCATAGAGGAGCACTAGGTCTCCGATCTTGAAAGTCTTATTCTTAATGTGTCTGTCATGCCAAGATTTTTCTCGTGCCTTCTGCGCTTTCTTATGGAATCCGGCGATGAATCTGTTTTCTTCTAAGGTAAGCAACTGTGCCAACCTTTCCTCGACTGTGTCTGTATCAGTCATCTCGGTAATCTGAGCAATTCTTAAACTGGGAAGAATATACTCCATAGGCATAACAGCCTCCTGTCCATACACCAAGCTGAAAGGTGTGTGTCCTGTAAGTTTCTTGCATGTGGTTCTGTATGCCCATAATATAGCGTTAACTCTGAGGTCCCAATCATTCCTCTAGCTATTGCAGATTTTAGTAAGAGCATTTTCTAGAATCTTATTGAAGGCCTCCACCGTACCATTAGCCTATGCATGGTAGGGAGTGCTCTTATAGTGCTGAATCTGGAATTCTTCTATCAAAGCCTCAATGGTGTGGTTCAAGAAATGTGTGCCTTGATCGCTCATCAAAATTACTAGGCATCCAAATCTACTGATGATGTTTTCAAACAGGAACTGTGCAGCTGTAGCAGCATCACAATTTCTTACTGCTTTGGCCTCTTCCCATCTGGTTAGGTACTCTATTCCAGTAATAATATATCTCGCTCCCGTGCGCTTTCCCGGTGGGTTGATACGACCCACAAAGTCTATAGCCCATTTTTCAAATGCACGCAGCATGACCTGCGGTTGCAGCGGCATTTCATCGCGTCACGAGGGTTTTCCTACCCTCTGGCAGATATCGCAGCATCTGCAAAAGTCCTTGGTGTCTTTGTGCAACGTAGGCCACCATAGTCCTACCTCCAAGTTTTTTTGTGCAGTCGGCTTTCCAGGGAAATGACCTCCTGCGGTTCCTGAGTGTGCCTCTTTAAGAATAGCGTCTTTTTCATGCGGCATTACACATCTGCTTAGAACTTCATTCGGGCCTAACTTATATAGGCATCCTGCAATGAGGGTGAAGTCTGTTGCCTTAACAACCAACTGCTTCTTTTGCTGCTTAGTGAACTCATCAGGTGCTACTCCTGTAGTGAGGAATTGAATAATGTCGGCATAGTAGTCATCTGCGATCTGCACAGAGAACAACTACGCATCGGGCAGATTGTATTCTAGGTTACTGGGCTCTTCCCCTGAGTCCATACGCGACAGATGATCTGGTCCAGCATTCAGTCTTCCTGGTTTCACAATGATTTCAAAATCATACTCCTGGAAGAGGAGTAACCATCTGCAGATTCTCCCCCCTAACACTAGTTTATTGACTAGGTACTTCAATGCGGAATGGTCAGTAAACATTTTAAACGAGGCGCCCAATAGATAGTGCCTAAACTTCTGCAGCGCATACACCATAGCTAAGCCCTCTCGTTCTGTTGTGGTGTAGTTTTTTTTCTGCTGTTGATAACTTTCTGCTGGAATATGCGATGGGATGGTCAAGATCCCCTTCTCCTGGCTGTGTCAAGATGACTCCTAGTGCGATGCCAGATGCATCCACGTGTACATGAAATGGCTTAGTCCAGTCTGGAAACACTAGGATGGGTGCTGTAACCACCTTTTCTTTAAGCAGGTCTAGGCTCTGCTGACATTCCTCATTCCATAGGAATTTTACATCTTTCTTCAGCAATTTCTCCATTGGTGCTGTAATCTTTGCGTATCCCTTGATGAACTTTCTGTAGTACCCGGTATGACCAAGTATTGTCCTCAGTTGCTTGACTGAGTTGGGTGCTGGAATATTTACAATGATGGCGATCTTCGCGGGATCTACCATCAAGCCTTGTCTGCAAACAATGTGACCCAACAAAATACCAAACGGTGCACAAAATATACATTTCTTCAAGTTTAGAGAAATCTAGTACTGCCTACATTTCTCTAACATCAGTCTTAAGTCTCCTATATGCTTGTCAATTAGTCCAAATACAGTCCAATCATCAAAATATACTTCTAAGAATTTATGGATGTATTCTTTAAATATAGCAACTACTACTCTAGAAAATATAGCTGGTGCATTCTTAAGACCAAAGGGCATTACCGTATACTGGAATGAGCCCCATTCTGTTGCAAAGGTGGTCTTAGATCGATCTTCTGGATGTATTTTGATCTGATGGTAGCCTGAAAATCCATCAGTGAAGGAGTAGACCTCCTTTCCTCCCACGTTGTCTAATACCTCATCAGTGAACGGTGTCGGAAATGGATCATGAAGTGATACATCGTTGAGTTTTCGCAGATCGACACAGATTCTGATGTCTCCTTTTGTTTTGTTTTCTTGTACGACCATGGGGATAACCCATTCGCTTTCTTCTACCGGATCAATGATGCCTGCTGCTAGCATCTTATCGATTTCATCCTTTACTTTTTCTTTGTAACGTAGATTTAATCTATATGGGCGCTGCTTAACTGGTCTAGCATCCTCCTTCAATGGTATCCTCATAACTCCCAGGTCTCCGACTATTCCCTTCATCTCTGTGAAATTGGTGGGAAATAGGTCCTGATAGTCGTGTAACAAATCTGCAATCTGTCCGACTGTTTCATCGTTCCAATAGTCTCCAATAGAGGTAAACTTAGGTTCTGCATCTGTGCCAATATTGACCTTTTTAATCTTGATGGGCTTAGTGATTGCTGGAGTCTCTAACTGTGGTCCTCCAACATCACGAGTTCCTTCTGACTCCGGAATGTTGGTGTTGCGAGGGTCCTCCTCCTCATCCTTATCTTCATTGTCTGGTTTTGCTGCGAAGTTATAGCACTCAAGCGCATCTTGCAACTGAATGGTCCACTCAGGTTGAGTCTGCATTGAGATGGTACAATCCTCGAATATATTGATCTTGATGATGTCTAGGTCCTGAGCAACACTTGGATGTTCTGATTCAAACGCAAAGGTCAGCAGGAAACTGTCTGTCATAAGTGACCATGTAGTCATCCCCTTGCGTAATTCAGTCTCTGTGTACCAGTTTCTTGGAACTGTGTCCAATGTGTGAATGAATCTGTGTACCCATTCATCCTCTGGAATGTCCGACCAGATCTGTTCACATGTCTGAATGTGTGCTCTAGGATCAGTTTCTCCTGTGTACTTCTACTGAACATACTCTTTGTCGACCGAAAATTTGATCGCCATCAATCTTTTAATATCATCCCATGATGCGATATTTTCTTTATGCGCGTACCACCATCTTGCAGGTGCAGCTCGTACTGCAAGGTCCATAGCTGCGATCCTCTGCTTGTAAGGCATCTGTTGCTCAAAATGCTCAAGGAATTCCTGAATATCTGTTAGACCATGATACGATGGAATCTCAGTGGTCTCCGTGCCAATCCATCGCACTGAATTACTCATAAACACACATCTGTGAGCTAAGACTTCGTAAAGTCTGTTCTACCAGTTCTCTAGGCCAGCATCAGAATCCGATGCGCATGAGCTGTCGCATTGCCAACTAATGTTCCCTTCTGCGGTTGGGTTGATGTAGTCGTTCTAGTTCGCAGTCATCTGGTAAAGGCTATCCATGTTATGTGCTTCCTCCTCTGCTCGTAAGGGTTCAATATACCTAGGACCTTGGTAAGGATCCAGCAGTGCGATGACTCGGATCTGCGCATCCTCAAAGGTCATTTGTCTTCTCTTTAGGTCAATGACAGCCTTGCTAGCAATCTCCCAATCAATACTTAATAGTGCTAGATATGGTCGACTGTCGCCAATGATTTCTATAACCTCGAAGTCCGCAAAAATACGAACTCCGTCAATGTCAACTGGCGCCTGCGACAGTCGACCCAATGGTGATACTCGCTGTTGATTAGCTAATCTCAGGTGGATAAGCGATATGGCTAACGGAGGGCTACCCATCTGTTCCCATGTCTGCTTAGTTAGAACATTCACCTCTGATCCGAGATCTAAGACGACTTCGTCCATTTCGAACTCTCCAATCTGTGCTGTGAGTTTCATCTCCCTTCTGGTCCTTGTATGTCTTGTAATATTATGAACAGCGCGGTGTGCACTGTCCGATAGAGAAGGTTGCTGACACTGATCTATGATGCGTTGTAGCTCGTCGATAGCTTTTTCATTTCTCAAGAGCTTCAAACAACTGCGTAGGAAGGATTGTACATTTCCTGTCGATTCATCCTCGTCGCATTTTCCCGATGTGGTAGCCTGCGGTATCTGTTCTGGGCTATCGACACAAGGTACTTGCTGCGGTACGCCCCTAGACGGTGGTACCTGCGATACTGATTGTGTAGGTTCATCAAAGGAAGCCTTGGCTTCATGAAATGTCTCTTTATTCTTCTGTAGGTCGAGTGTTGTTGCTTTACTAGGAGCTCTGCGTACCCACTCCTGACTTGTATTATTTCCTGTCTCCTGCGATGTCCCACTAGTGGAAGCACCGCTACGAGTCACAATATTGACTCTTGGTTCTAGCTCTGCCTGCTCAGCAACAATAAGCTGGGAGTTCTAGTGTACCGCTGGCTTAGCATCTTTGATCTTAGCTATCAAGGTAGGGCACTCCTCTATCGTATGATCATAAGATTTGCAGTAATTACAAGTAGTAGTGGGGCTTTGACAGTCCCTAGCATACTGTCCTACAACTCCGCAATTATAACAAGTGATTGGCCCACGACCTTGGCCAAAACCTCCTCCTCGGCCAAACCCTTCTCCACATGCAAAGCCTCCTCCACGGCCTCGTCCTTTGAATCCTCCTGCATGGCCTCCGTAAGCCTGAGCCGACTGTGGTCCTGCTGTTGGACCCGGTGTTTCTGATTGGACTCTGTACACATCATGTTTTCTATCTAACATGAGATCATAGGCTCGACAGTCCTGTTCATCATGCCCGACGGACTTGCAGAAGACACAGTATAGGTTCTTAGGTGTCTGTACATACTTCTGAAGCAAAGGGAATTGCTAAGGCGGGTGTCCTTGTGTTTTACATATTTCACACCATGGCCCTTGTGTTCTTGGTAAGGGGTTAGGAGCCCCTGATGCTAAATATTCTGCGAAGACTGGACAATTGTCTTTGGTATGACCCTGTGCTCTACACTTTATGCCCCATATGTCTTGCATAACCTCTTTCCCTTTCTTAAGTTCGTGTATCTGTAACGTGAGGTTGGCCAACTGGTTTTGTAGGGTTTTCATGCCTGTGGTAGTCTCTGCTAGAGGTGAAGCCTCTAGTTTCATTGCCATCTCCAGCGCTTCATCTTGAGTAGTGAGTTTCTGCTGCATTAGTGGCAGTCTGATGTGAGGGAGCATTGCTGCAATAAACCATTCCTTATGCTGCTCTGGCGCAAAGTCAAAGCTTACTTGGTCTATCAGGACTTTTAATTTATGATCAAAGTCCCATACTGATTCTAATGGAAGCTGCTTAATATCCTTGAGCTCTGTTATACACTGAGATTCAGACTTAGGTTTCTTAAACTCTTTGATCATGGCATTCTTGACCTGGGCAAGTGTCTTGGGTAATGTAGTATACTTTATGTACCATGTCAAGGCTCTGTCTCTGAGTGTGGTGACCAACTGTACAAGTTTGAGGTTATCATCGTTGATTGTTTTAATGGTCCACATGGCTTCATATAGGAACCAATGATGTTCTAGGTCTTCTGCTCCTGTACCTTTAAAAATAGGTAGCTTCATGTCATATCCCATTCTATTCCTCTGTGGTGGGTTCTGACTGACTGGGTTACTACCACTCAGTGGTGTAGGTGAAGGTGATGTAGCGGGAGTAGGTATTGTCTGTGAACTACTAGATAGAGTACCTACGGGGTTATTCTGAGTCCTTGTCTGTTTCTGTGGGGTATAGGGGTGGTAAGGCATACCCCCCTCTGGTTCTTCTGTGGTACTAGGACTGTGTTGTCTAATACTATCTGAACTGTCTTCAAATACAAGAGAGCTAAAATCTACTTTATACTTCTTTCCACTACGTGTTTGTCCAATGTCATCAAAATCACTTTCAAACTCTTGTGACATTACTATCTTTACTTATTCATCTGAAACTAGATCCATTGTTCCTTTTTCATATAGCAGCATCTTAAGAGACAAGTTTAGAGATTTTAGGTACTTACCACGATATCCCTTGAAGAAGTATCGTTCAGCTGCGCTGAAGCTCTTTCTCTGGTCAACTGCAAATTCTGTAACAAATCCTTCTAGCACACTTGTCAGCCAGAAGTCCACTGCTCTCGTAATCGGATTGTCGAGGTTCTGTATGGTCTGAATCAGCTCCAGTGTCCAGACAATGTTTCTTTTTTTTCTTGAATGTGTTCCTATCTGTCAACTTGGATAACCAGTCAAAAATCTCGTTTCCATAGGTTGCAAAAAATATAGCATGTATATCTGAAGCGATATGCTTTTCTAACCAGGCCTCTGTGCTTAGTCTAGGACTCCGATTTTCTTTCTTGGCAAACTCCGTTAAGTCTGAATCCAGCCACTGGTGAAACTCTTCTTTGGTAGGATGCCAACAGAACATTAGCGCTCAGTTGTTCAAAACCGGCAACGGAACCATTTTTTGGCTGCGTGGGCAGACCCGGGTTTACTGTAGTCAACCAACAACACCCCTAGCTCATTGGCCCTTTCGGTGACAGACCACACAGTGGCCTGAAGTCTCACCCAAAGTGATTCTAATGGGTTGGCCAAGGACTCAAGTGTCTTGGACCAGGTTCCGTGGCAATCCTACTGGTGGCTCGCAGCTCTCCTAGCTGCGAGATCTCTTTCCTGCGCGCCGCGCGATCTTCCACTCGCGATGCACAATCTATTCCCCACTCGTGGCCCTTCTAGCCACGGCATCTCTACCCTTGCGCATGTCGTGCGGGTTCTTCTCCCGTCGCACAACTTCCTCCTTTCCACAATAGTCCCAATCTCACTGCATCGCCGCGCCCCGTGCGACATGTAACTCCTGCTCAACACTAAGTCCTCAACCTACGGTATCGCGCACCGTAGCTCCTCTGCCGGTGCGGTATCACCTTCTTACGATACCCCCCTCCCGCGACTTAGCGCACTTAGCGTTGTCGTGTCGACACGCAAGACCTGATACCCAGACTGTCTTACTATGATTAATTAGCTATCTAAGGCAAGCATAAATAAGTCCGTATATGACGTGCCAAGGATTTCAACTTATATATATATCTTCCTGTAGTGCTGTAACTGAACAACTCATTCATACATTAACTGTAAACAAATTGCATAACATAACGGATGGATGCAGCAAATAAACACAATATGCAAATCAATCACAGAACATGGGATTTTAACGTGGTTCGCCCCCAGGATGGGAGTTACGTCCACAGAACTGTGCTTCTCTATTATAGCTTAAGGGAAGGCAAACATAGTTCTGGTGCACCTCACATGCAGCTCGAGATCTTCTCTCTTAGATCTTTCTTCTCTACCTTCAGGTTGTCACTCTTACAACATACTCTTCCCTCTCAGTCGATCCCTGCGGATCATTACATGCATACTTTATAAGCCAGCTACTGGTTTCAGTAAGATTGCTATAGCTAATTCCAGAACCAGAGCTCGGATTTTACAACAGTCTACTTATCCTTATTGCCTATTTCAATCACGACTGTCTAACTATATAACCAACCCTTTACAATACAAAATTACATCATTTTATAAGCAGCCCGAAGGTCTTGCTTTTACAACACTGTGGGCCTGTCCCAACAGTAACCCAAACCCTAATTAGTGATAGTCGGTCCTCTCTGTCCTTGAGGTAGCCGCTTCCTGTCACACCACAGCTCTCTGCAGTCTTCCATGCTTCCCGGCACTGATCATGGGTACTATGCACCGCTTCACTTTTCTGTCCTTCGTCTTCAATGCTTGAGCCCCCTTGCTCCTTCTTCTTTATGAGGGTCACTGAGCCCTCCTGTCTTTCGTCGCTGCCTTCAATGCAGTGGGTGAGCTCTCCCTTCTCGGCCGCTCAGGTACCGTTGCCTTTCTTTGACTTTCGTATCTCAAAAATTCATGGTTTCCAGCTCTGCTCTACAGCTGGAACCGTGCTACGGCGTCGTAGCTCCGTCTTATCTTATTTCCGCCAAAACTAGCAGCTTCTTCTGTAGCTACGGGACCCTACTCCAACATTTCTTCTTACAAATACCCATGCAAGAAGGCAGACTAGTTGACATTCATTTGATGGACCTCCCATTTCTATGAAGTGGTAAGGGATAGAACAAGGTAGATGGAATTCATTTTGCTGATAGGGGAAATGGTTTGATTGTATTTAATTCCTTAAACTTTGTAAATCATTTGGTAACTAACTTTCCTTAAGTCTTTCAATACTTCCATCTAATGCATACTTAGTTTTAAACACCCATTTACATCAGACAAGTTGTATTCCTTTCGAAAGAGATGCAATATCCCAAGTATCATTCACCATTAACGATGATATTTTTCATTCTTTATTGCATCCCAATCTAGATGGTCAAAATATTTTGCAAATGTTTATGGATCACAAGTCTCTAAAACTTGAGCTAAAAGAGAGGAGACTCAGTGGAACTGTGAGTGTGTTTGATGTTGATCTCTAGCATTGCCAACTGTTGGTTTATTATACCTATTTACAATGGTTATGCATATGATTCATATAGTTAAACACAATTATACATAAAGCAATGGCACACAACACATCAACACAATACATAAAATTTCCCCGGAAACCTCTCTACTGGGAAAAACCGTAAAACCAATGAGCTTTACCACTCATTTATCAATCAACACTCTTAACCAACATTTGCATATTTATTAGACAACAAATAACACTTCATCTCATCATGTTATTTGTATGGTCGTTGCATCTTATTTATATTGATGCAATGCATACACTAGCTCATGTTACCTGAGTTAGTTACAACCAGCTACTCATTAATGGAAATCGATCACTTCCTAACCACTTTCAATTATTATTTTATAGACTACTTCACTGGGTCAACCTTGGTGGATCACCCATTGATATTTTGGTCATTTCATCGACTACCTGTTGACAAGTCATTTCCTTCAAAAAAACAACTATTTTGATCGACCAATTGACTAGACTTCCACCATCCACTGACTTTTGACTCCAATTAAATTATGTCGATTGACTATCGACTTCCACAGTCGATTTCATGCAAACAATATAACATTCCCCACCTTCTCCCACTTTTTGTTTTCTTTGCATAAATAGGATATTTAGAACTTCATTTCACTTGAGTATGGATGACAAGCCCATCGATTCCCTACACCAAAAAAAATTAGCATTACTCACCAACTTGTTCAATGAGTTAGCAACATTCTTCACAGTTTCTACCTTCTCCAGCAACACCTTCTTGTCTCCGGCATTTCTCTCACAAAATGGTACTATACATCAATGTGCTTTGTCTTTGAATGATATTTTGGTTTTTGTTTCCAATAATATTGCACTTTGACTATCACAATCCAACCTAGAAGCACGCTAACCAAACCCAACCTATGAACACAATCTCTGCAACCAAACATCCTCCATACATGCATGGGTAGTTTCCATGTATTTAGCCTCAGTAGTTGATAGTGCAACGGCCAACTGTCAACTACTCATCCAACTGACTGCTCCACCAAAGAAATTGAAAACATAAACATTGGTCTATCATCTACAGTTGAAATCTTCAGCCCAGTCATAGTTGTAAAAACCATGTACATTTATTTCCTTGTTATTCCCAATATTCTCTTGATAACAGATTGTATAATCCATCATGTCTCACAAGTATATGAATACTCTCTTAATTGTGGCCCATTTCTCTCTTCCAAGCGTCTACATGTACCTACTCAATACTCCCACTTCATGGGAAATTTGGTCGAGTGCATACCATAGCATACATCAAATTATACACAACACTAACATGGGGCACATGTGCCATGTACACTGTTTTGTCTTGTGTCTTAGGACATTGTCCAGAGGGTAAATTAAATCTGATAGGAATGGGATCCTTGATTGGTTTGCATTCCTACATGTTGAAGCATTTCAAAACTATCTCAACATATTTACTTTTATTTAACGAGATACTTCTGCCTACTTTATCTCTCTTTATTACCATTCCAAGAATGAAATTTGCCACCAAGTTCCTTCATGTCAAGCTTAGATGACAAATCCAGTTTTACCTCAATAAGATCCATGTTATTTCCAACCAGCAACATGTCATCAACATACAAACTACATATACAAAATGATCACCGACTTTCTTTCCATACACACAATGATCAACCTGACTTATTACAGACCCCAATTGCTAGGTATACATATCAAACTTTTGATACCACATCCTAAGCGATTATTTTAGGCCATAGAGAGACTTCTTAATCTTGCATACCGACTCATTTTCTCCTTCCACCGTAAAACCTTTAGGATTCTTCAAATAAATTCCTTCTTCTAAGTCACCATGAAGAAATGTTGTCTTTACATCCATATGTTCTACCTCAAGATCAAATGTTGCAGCTAAAGACATTAGTACAGTAATGGAAGTTAAGTTAGCAACGGGAGATAAAATCTCACAAAAATCTATTCCCTCGACTTAGGAATATCCTTTCACTACCAATCGATCCCTATACTTCTTGACTTGTCTTACTCCATTCATTTATTTCTTGAACACCCACTTATTACAAATGGGTTTCCTTCCATTTGGTAACACAACCAGATCCCATGTTTCATTATTTCTCAAAGATTCCATTTCTTCTTCCATGGCCCTTTTCTTGAGTTTACCCTCTATCAAGTCAATCACTTCCTTTTCCAACTTGGGATCATCTTCTATGGAATATAATGCAAAATCAAAGTAAAATCCTGGTGGACTATACCTTTCTAGTTGTTTCCTTGCTCAACTAGACCTCCTAATGACCGGAGTCTGTTGTTCCACTTCTTTGTCAAATTCAATCGATTCACCTAAATATAGGTTTTCAACATTCATTTCAAACTCTTTTAACCTCTTTATCCTTTTAACCTATTTTAACCTCTTCATCATTGGAAGTACCTTTTCCTTCCCTAAATATTACATATCGTTGTAAACTCCATTGTGAATGGATTCCACAACTAATACCTTTCACTCCATCCTTGTACTCAATGAATATGCATTTATTTGACTTGTTGTCGAGTTTTATCTTTTATCCTTTGGGATATGCACAAAGGAATTGCACCCAAAAGATTTGAGATGTGCAAGAGAGGGCCTTTTAATATCCCATTCCTCATATGGAGTCTTATCAACTAGAATCAGCAATGGTGACCTATTCACCAGGTAACATGTTGTGTTTATTACCTCTACCCATAATTCTTATGTTATTCTTGCACCACTAAGCATGCTCCTAGATTTATCCATGGGCATTCTATTCATTCTTTCAGCAACTCCAATATGTTGAGGCGTGTATGGAGTTGTGTTTTTTTTATTTATACTATGATGTCTACAGAACTAGTCGAATGCCTTCCCACAAAATTCTCCTCCATTATCAGTTATTATCACATTGATACTTTCACTAGTCTAATTTATACAAGAGCCTTAAACTGTTGGAATTTATTAAAGACCTTAGATATTACAAACATTGAATTCTAGGGAAATCATCTATTAAAGAGACGTAATCTTAGTATCCTTCTAGTGATGGGACCGAAACTAGTACAAACACATCACTTTGTATTAAATCCAATATTTCCTTCACCCCAGTAGCACCAGATGAGAAACTTACATTACTCTATTTTCCATAAATACAATGCTCACAAAATTCAACTTCTTCAGGAATAGTTAGGGAGACCTTTAGCCATACCTTTATTGTGCATAGAACTAGACATTTCTTAGCCATATCTCCCATCCCCTGATGCCACAATGTGGTTGAGTCGACTAGACAAGAAGATATGTTGTCATATTTAATAAACCCATAACTTCCTAATCATTTTCAATTATTTTCTTACAATCGACTTGAATGGATCAACCTAGGTTAATTAGTGACTTGAGCTTTTGGTCGTTCCATTAAATTCCCACCAATCATTTGTTGTCTTTGACTGAAAAACTATTTCGGTTGTCCAACCGACCAAACATCAACTATCTACTAACTTTTGACTCTTGTCAACTTATACCAGTCAACTATCGAATTTGACCATCGATTTCATCCAAAGAATTTAACTTTCCAAACACCAACAACATCACCAACTACTTTGCATGTTTGTATGAACCCATATAGAAAATGGTGGTTCTAGTGCATGTTCAAGTTCAATCAACCCAACTAGAGGAAGGTGAGAAACTAGAGGTGGATTTTCATCCTCATTGACATCATCTAAAGAAGAAACCATAGTAGGACCACTAGTAGAAAAGTTGGGAATTGAATATGGAACAATCATCCAAGATGGCTCATAGGCCAAAGATGGCACAAACACTAAATTAGGCTCATAAGTCGATATATATTCATCAAATTAACATCTCTCCTAATAATAATTTCACTGGAATGAGGTTGAAGAATTCTATAACATTTTACACCTTCACAATATCCAACAAAGATTCACTTCTCATTCTTAGATTGTAATGTTTTTTGTTTTTAATTAGGAATGTGAGCTCTTGCATCACTACCAAACACACAAAAGTGTCTTACATCTGGTTTAATGTTACTCAAAACTTATTTTGGTGTTATATATTTTCAATCCTCTATGGGAGTGTGATTGACTATGTAGTTGCATAGTTATTGGCTTCCTCCCAAAAATGAGGATTTAATCCCTTAGATTGGTTCATACAATTTTATTTTTCCTCTAATGGATGTGTTGTTCCTCAAACAAGTCACGTGATGATTGTGTGAACTATTGAAATTCCCCTCCTCTTGTTGATACTAAGTATTGCTTCTATCATAAAGGAAGAATACCATCTCAAGCCATTTTAACAAGTCTCAACCATTTACGCGTAGAGACAAGAGAAAATGATAACAGGGAAGGATCCTCATGGATAGTCTAGATGCATCCTGATACTCCCCAACCTCTAATATTCACCATTTATGCATTGGAACATGCATAAGTGGTATAAATAGACAGGGACCCATGAATATTATAAATTCGTCATGCAAATCTCGACATTTAATTGTGTCCACTCGCACACAATGACATAATCACGAATAGTACCAAGAAGCGGTCCCCCACAAATGGCTACAATTCACCATGCAACTCTCCCTCATGCAATATTGTCCATTAGTGAATTTCAACATGATCAGGAGGTATACAATAGGGTTCTTGTTGTGTCCACAACAAACCCCATGCAATTTTGCCCCAAAAGGAAAAATTGTTGGTCCCCCTATGCAATTCTTTCTCAAATTCTGGCCAAGTATGGATTGGAAATTTCAAACATTTTTTAGAATTGTTTTCGAAAAGTAGATCTCGGGAATGACATGTAATGTTAGAATCAATACTAAAACATCAAATTAAAACACCAACGAGCACCTCTAATGAGTTGGAGCACCTATATTGGAGCACATTTAAGTATGCTAAATTTTAGCTCAAACGATTTTCCCCAACAATCAGACCTTTCACATCAGATCTCTATTCCCCATTGAATTCACCTTTATTATCACACCCCAATAATTGGTCGGATATACTTAATCAAAGCATTATTTTGATGTAATCTAAAAAATAGCTCGATGAAGTTACCGTGACGTAGTATATCGGACATGCCCAATTGGAGTAAGTTGGAAATTTCCATTTGTCAACCCCGATATCTTTTTTTTAAAATCATTAGGGAATTCTTAGTGAGAAGTATTTCCAATAAATTTATATGCCTTTTCGGCACCATAAAACACTAGAATAATCATCAGAACATATACTAATCCAACGGATCTTTCCATAGTTAGACCATTAATGCATACATCTCGCCAATTTGAAATCAATTCAAAAAGGTCCCAACAAATCCAACCAAAAATCTGCGCCACCCTTCCAACTAATTACAAGTAATGTATCACATGATTGAAAGGACTAGTAATAAACAATAAGAAAACATCATGCCATTATTGTTTTCAAGATTCAAAATATGTTTAAACAAAGAAATTGAATGAGCCAAATTCATTTTTGTTATTACTATTTCTCTATACATTTTCTTCCGACGAATTAGCTCGACTATTCTGTCTCCTCACTCTGGTTTTCTATCAACTACGAGATGTCGAGGACATAGGGGTGGTTATGAAAGAAGTAGAATAAATCCCCCCACCTTTATGGCAAGAGCTATCCATTGAGCTCCAAATCATTTAATGCAGCTACAGCAAGCTTGATGATCATTGGATCTTGAGCTGCTCGAGATCCAACAGTTAGCAAGCCTGCTACAGCCGCATTAAATGCTCTGCAACTCAATGGATATCTCTTGCCACCTTTTACTATTTAGGGAATAAAATTATCTGACACTAGTTCTTCGATGGGTTTTGAATATGATACTGCATGGGATTAGATGTATCAAATATATTCCATGGGATATTTTCTTCCCGATGATTGTGACATAGATGTGCATCAAAACATGATGAAAATCAATATCTTCATTATTGCATCTAGGCTAGTTGTCATGCCATATAATGATGCAATGAAATGGTTATATGACCACATCAACCCAAAGATAAGAACAATGGTTTATGAGGAGGGAGATGTGATAGCCTCACTAAAACCAAAGTCTTTGATTCAAATATTCAAACTCAAGAATCTGGAGGTGCAGTTAAATGAATATTTTCTAGGGAAATTTCTCAATGAAAATCCAATTCTAGTGAAGCTTGTCAAAATTTGGTAGCGTGAGATTCAAGGTTTCACAAAGAAGGCCAATAAAAAATATGCAATACAATATTTGAGGCAGCCTTATATACTGTTGATGGCCATGATTTGTTTCCTTTATGGCTAGGATATGCAACTCATTTTAGGCTAGATTGGGTGCCTCTAGTTCACCATGTAGTACAAACAGGGAAAATATTCTATTGAGAAAATATCTTATCAGCCAATATCTTGGGTTTTTTTATGCCCAACAAAAGAGGTAACCAAGACTTTTATATCTGCTATTATATTCTTAATGGTGTTTATTCTAGAAACACTTTCCCATCAATGAAGTAGGATTGGAGAACTGATTCTTTACCTATTTTTGTTTACTATCGAGGATGTGGATGAAAAACTGCATACATTATTTTTATGACATCCACAATTCTTTGTTTTCCCCCTTATACTTTCTGATTTTCAAAAATCCATCACCTAGGTTTTCAACTAAATCCACTTTCACTCTACAAAGCATAGGAGACTCATATATCTTAGAATACTTCACTTACATCCGGGTTTTCAGACTCTCAACCCCTTAATGTAGAATTCCCACCTACATCCATAATAGATTTTTGGTTAGAGATATTGCTTGCCAAACGATCATGAAAGGTGTTGGAGCTTAGTTGTTGTAACACCCCTAGACTAAACCCCCAGTTTATAAGTATATTTATATAAATGTCTATGAGTTCCTAGGTGGCATAACTCATTGTTAATATAAAATATAAACTAGTGATGGATGAGTCAGAACATTAGATGATCAGGGACTTATGTATTCACCTAGGAAAGTGAATGGGTGGGGGTTGTATATAGCCTGAGGGGCTAATTTTATGGCCCTACTTAACCCTACAGACATTTTAACTTTTGAATAACCATTAATCCCATTGCTTAATCTTGTAAACTTAATTTAAGAGTTTAAATATGGGTTAAGTGGAGATTAGATGTAAAGCTGACAACTATAGCATGGAAGTAAATGATCCATGCAAAATTTGATAGAATTGGGCTTGGGGAAGGAGGATTCACATGTTGAAGAAGGAAGTAACAAAGGAGAACTGTTTAGGTAGCACGTGAGCAAGAGCAATTCCTAGAACACAACAAAGAGTGATGAAAGAATATTGTTGAACGGAGTATGCTAAAGGTGGTGTTGAATGAATAGTGTCGAACATAATTTGTTGAACACAGAGTGTGGAAGCACAATTTAAAGTAGATAACGTTGAGTGTGGGTGTAGAGTGCACAGTGTGATGAAGCTAGCGTGTTGTGTGTTGTCACCTAGAACGTGAAGTTATAACACTAAGGTGATTATCAATTGGAATTGTTGGTGGATAGTGAAAACATGTCCAAAACCATAGTGAAGTTTCTATATTGACTATTATGCGGTGGTAGTTGGGATAGAGGGAAACCTGAGTTCCCAAACCTGAACTTGTGAACCTTTGTTGTTGAATTCTTGCCCTGGTTTTTCCTTTGATTGCACCAATGAAATGGAAAATGGTGCATGAAGTGAACTTAGTGGAATTCTAAGCATAGAGTACAGTGATGGTTATCACTATTGTGCTAGTAGAATGAAGCTAAGGGAATGAATTGCATAATTTCACATGGATTTTGTAGTAAGCCAGTAAATCTTGATTTTCAAGTGAGGAATTCGAAGAAAATTGGGCCTATTGAGAAGTCTAGTGGTGAATGCATGAGTCTCAGCTAAAGGGTGGAGTTTTCCTGTGAGGTTTATGAATAGAACTACCTATGGTTGGGTGGAGCGTGGCTTCCACAAAGCTAGTTTCCAAAGAGTTTGAATTCATATAAGTGCATGAAACTTTATGGTACTTCTTAAATGAATAAATGTATTTTGTTGTGACATAGATAAAATGTATGAATGCTTATTTCTTATTTGACAAGTTTCTAAGCATAATGTAAATGTTTTGATATTGAAATTGATTATATGATCGGTTCATGGTGTTTGCTATATCTTGTCTATTGAGAAGTCTAGTGGTGAATTCATGAGTCTCAGCTCGAGGGTGGGGTTTTGTTGTGATATTTACGAATATCACTACCTATGGTTGGTGGAGTGTGGCTTCCACAAAGCCAGTTTCCAGCAGTTTGATTTCATATAAGTGTATTAAACTTTATGGTACTTCTTAAATGAATAAATGTATTTTGTTCTGACATACATAAAATGTATGACTGCTTATTTCATATTTGACAAGTTGCTAATCATAATGTAAATGTTTTAATAAATAAATTGATTATATGATTGGTTCATTATGTTTGTTAAATATGAATTTAAGTGATGGATGCCTTAGTTGGACATTGGTAGAGAATCCAATAGGTTCCAAAGGTTTTTATTGTTGAATGAATTATTCCTTAGTTTGGCATTGGTAGCTATGGAAATAGGTTCCAAAGGATGTATCATATGAAGGATTGAGTTAAGTGTATAGTTCTTCTAGTTCATAGTCTTGCAAGCTTAAAATATTAATGGGTACTTATTACAGAATGTATGTTTGTGTATGAAGACCTTCATGCATTGAATTATAGGATAAAGGAGTTTGTTCCTTAGTTATCATGTGAATGCCTTGTTTATGTTAAAGGTTGGTCATTTTGTTAAATTGCCCAATGTTTTCCCAATTTGTAACCGTTTATAGTTGTAAACAGCTTGTTAAGTGTTTCTAATTGTAATGTGTTTGTACTTCTATTATCATTTTTATTGTAATGGAGTTTGAAGCTTTGAGTTGGTATAAAATTTCATTAGATAACTCAAGTTAAGAAGTGCAAGTTTTTCCTTGATGTTTTGACTCACTTTTCTTAACAAATCTTAAAGTATATTTGATGTTTTGGGGATATGTTGGAAGCTTATAGATGGTCGTTTTCAACTTGTGATCATGTTGTACTTAGTTGTTTTTCCCCAAAAATCAAGGTTTGATTACGTGTCGATTGAGTCAATAAGTTGGATAGGTTCCTAGAACTTGTTATTCAACCTGTCAAAACATTATAGGATTTGCAAAGATGATTTCCCAAATATTCCTTAAGGACTGATGTGATGGTTTACCCATTCGGGGGAATTAGGATTTTTTTTTAAATTTTGTGGACATGTTCTAACACCCAACTTCTAGCTTTCGAGTAGGAAGTGAAACTGTTTTTTTAAGTGTTTTTCATAGTTTCAATGCCAATAAGGAAATGCCAACAAATAAAATCAATAAGTCGGAGGCATTCATGTTAATTTTTTGATGTCAATCCGAAGTTCTGAAGTGTCGATGTTGAGAGTGCCGAATCTCAACATCTGGTGTGTTGGCGTCAGAATCAACAAGTTGGTCATTGTGAGGGTCCTCACTATGTTTTGAATTCCAACTTCTAATGTGTCGATGTCGGGATCGAAAATTTAATAGGTTTGTTGCTTTGTTGCTTGATAAGTTCTGAACTCTAACTTCTAATGTCGAGATCGGCAAGTTGGAAGGTTCGTGTTCTTATGTTTTTCCAATGCCAATTTTTCGATGGAAATAAGCCACCGAGATTGATTTTTTAAGCTTTTGATTCGTTGATATGTCTTGTTTAATATTGTTTGATTTATATATAATCAATCTTTTGTTGTGTAGAGAATTGTTGTTGTTCTCTTGTTTTTTCTCTTATTTGAGAGATTTTTTTAGCACTCGTATGTGCTACCCTATTATAAGGGCTTATTGTATATGTGTGTGTTTAGTAATGTATGGGATGCATTACAGCTTGCTTCAAATCTATTGTAGAGATTTGTGGTTTTTCCTAGCTACAGTTTGAGTAACAACGTATTTGTGTAATGTCCAAGGCATGTTACAGTCTTGTATTTGAGCATGTTATTTATATGTTTTTCCTTGGTTTAAAGGGGAATTATTACCTGTGTGTATGGTAATGTCTGCAGTACGTTAGAATTGTCTTACATGAACAAAAGGTAGTATCCCAGCTTTCATATTTGTGCTGGTACCTATACACTGGTAAATTCTCCTCGTGCGTGAAAAGAAGCTCTTATTCTCCAAGAAATCACAATATGAGGAAGGCAATAGAATATCACTTCAAAGTTATAGCATTAAACCCTACATTAAGCATGAGGAGAATCCATAGGAGATCTTGTTTCAAGGAGTTGTAAAATTTTCGGTCACCAACATTTTTCAAAGGTTTGAGTTGCATAAAAAAACATGTTACTATCCTAAACGTAGCCAAACTAGAGAGAAAATTAACTTTTGAAGTTGAAGAAGCACATGAAAAGAAGAAAAAGGAAGTTAATGGAACAAAGAGAGACAAGGTTTTTAGGATTTTATTTGAAGAAGAAGAAATACTGAAGCACTAATGGGATGGAAAATATTTTCATATCTCATCAACCGAAGAAAAAGTAAAGAAGAAAGTTGAGGAGAAAGGTCATAAAAAATGCATTGCCACTGAAGAAAAAGCAAAGAAAGAATTCGAGTTGGAAGCACAAAAAAAAGAAGTAGAGATTTGGGAAAAAGAGAAAGAAGAAAAGGAGAAGATAGAGAAACAAGAAACAACCAAGAAAAAGCAAAGAAAGAATTCGAGTTGGAAGCACAAAAGAAAGAAGTAGAGATTTGGGAAAAAGAGAAAGAAGAAAAGGAGAAGATAAAGAAACAAGAAGCAACCAAGAAGGATGAGAAAGAACTATTTACAGAGGAAACAACCCAAAATATTGCATATAAAGAGAGGAAGAGACACAAAGAAGCTCGAAGAAGAGATGAGGAAGAGCAGAACAAAAAGGAAGCAGCAAATGTTGAAGTACTCAAACTTCATCTTATCTAGGATGAGTTGTAGAAGGAGTAATAATCCCTCATTGTAGAGGAACACAATAAAGTAGAAGAAGAATAAGAAAATAATAAATAGGAAAATACTCAGAAGGGAAACGAGATGGCACTTCCCACATTGCCAAGAGATCCAAGGACACTTTGCGATCGAGATATTTTTCTTTGGTGATGGATATCAATAAATTGGTGTATCACTATAAGACTACTTTCTCAATCAATAAATTAAAAGTATATTAAAAAACCGTCCAAAAGACAAAGAACTCAATGCATATAAGACAACCTAACAAGTTTTATATGAAATACAATGACCCTCGAGAAATCGCCTTCGATGCAACTTCTTTGATCGATATGATGGTGAATGTTAATGTATCAATTATTAAAGATGTGGATCAATTAATGGGACAATGTAAGGAACAAGTAGCATAGTATAAAGAAAAAGTGTACCAATTGCATAAGCAACTTTTTGATGCCAAGCATTGGTACTTTGCGGAGCAAGAATAGTTAAAAGTAGCACATCAGAACAATTTGGCTGTTTTGAAGGAAGAGTACCAAAATAGTTTGAATTCTATGAAGATGGGAAAATAATACATGGGATTTCAAATCCAAACTTATCGAGAAGAAAATGATATATCCCTCAACACATTGAAGAAAGAAGCATTAAAGGCTAATAAAAGGCTAAGAGAAGCACAAAAGAATTTATTTTTGCAAATCAATGAGCTTAAACAATGTTATGATGGTATAATAAAGTTAACTGATGAAACTAAGGAGTTTGAGGATGAATATAAGTTGATACAAGAATGGAGTTTGAGGATGAATATAAGTTGATACAAGATTGGTTTGATGAACTACTAGACTAGAAAAATCATTATAAGGAAACCCTAGAGAGTTTTCCAAAGATGGAAAAGCAAGATATTTCCAAAATGAGAGCTTGAAATAACTCTCGAGAGGTCTCCCAAGTGGAGATAAATGATATTATCAACAACACTAGGAAAGTGTGCACAAGGTTATGGGATTGTGTTGATGTCGCCATGGATGAATTAAGTATCCCAACTCTTGATCAATTAAAAGATGCAGAATCAATTAACCTAAATATCGTCGTCATTTAGCAGGATAGACATCAAAGTGAATAAATAGTGAAGCAAATAACAATGGAAAATCAAGATCTTCTTAACAAATGTTTATATCAGCCAGTGAATTGGATACTTGGTCTAATGTGTTTGTAGAACGGATTGAGGTTGATATTGATAGAGAAATCGAGCCAAAGGTTCTTGGTGTTGACATCTAGTTCGATAAATTACAGGATAATCAAGTGGTGAGAATCAAATATCTACATGTTCAATGGAAGAAATTACATGAAGGAATAAAATAAGATTGTTATGTTCATTTTATTTTTGTATATTCCTGTTGAAAGAAACAAACAATTATTATTTTTTAGTTACCAAATTTAGTTTTCCCTCGACTTGAGGCTATATAATGAAAATTTTGTGAACCCAAAAGAGGGGGTGATGACAGGAAACCCTTTTCATTTGTTATTTTTTGTACATTACTGTCATGAATTGGGTGAAAGGATAAAGTATGATGTAGTCTCTGGAAGCAATTTTCATATTAAAATTTTGCAAAATTTTCTTCATTATTTTCTCTGTGATATAATGAATTATGTATTTTTCATATTATGCAAATTGGAGCTCTCTTTTTATTTATTATTATGAATTCCTAGAATTTAATCTTTAGATGTTCACATTTGGTTACAGGAACATGTTTAATATTTTAGGCAATTAACTGCTATACAATATTTTTCATATGTTAATATATTATATCGTTGATCACAGGAAACTATTTTATCAAATTACTGATGTCGTATTTAAAACCTCTATCTACCATCACTCTTAACAATTGAAATGTGCAAGAACTATTGATGAAACTATATTTAAGTAATTATTTGCTTTGATACAATCTGTCATACTAGTATTTTAATTTATCGTTAAAATGAGAGAACATTTTCCTTTATTTTGATAGTGATATATTTTTATATGTGCATACAAGTTAGTTGAAAATGTGTATCCCAATCGGGATACTTTAGGTGTTATATATTTTTTTACTTAGGTTAATTTAAGAATAGATTTAGCATCAAATAATAAAAAGGGAAAAATAAACAAAATAATAAAATAATAAAACTTTAACAATTAGAGAAACTAGGCACTTTACCAGTCGTGACATCATCCCAAACGTGACTGGGTCTAACTTAAGACTTGTGATTGGGTGTTTCCCATTGTTGTTGACATGGTCATTCTGAATCATCAACAAATCGATGCTAGAAGGAGGGATTGAACTTGCGATATTAATGGACCACTCTAATCCAATAAACACTTTAAACGACCATTCATCCACCCTGCAGCAAAATTACACGTGGCTCCTTTATTCTCAATATCCTTAGCTTGAATCAATCTCTAATCCTTGAGTTACTCTAGTTATAACCCCTCTACAATTCCTCAACAGGTGAAGTAGCTCCCAACATCATACCCCCATTCACTCTTCATCATTGACCAACTCACTTGATATCCCACATCATCTTCAACCATCCTGGGTTGTGACCTAAGCCTTAGGGTGAGAGCTAGGTCTATTCTTGATAAGAAATTTCGTCCCATAAACAATACCAATCATGGAAAAATATCTTGGCCATAATGTATCCTCATAATGATCAACAAATATTAAAAAAACTCGAACCCAAAAAACATAGAAACTCATAAAAGAAATGGAAATCCTCATAGCCCTCTTATTTCACCTCCTAATTCTCCATCGTTGACTCTAGAATCTAGTTTTTCAGAAAAGATCATTCCCAAAATAACTCAAGAGGAAACATGGAAAATGTTGACACTAATGTAAATCCTCGATGGAAATTGAAAGAATTAATAGTTGTGTCAGGGAATGTACATCCACTTCCCAAGCACCCTAAGAAATATCTTCCATATTTTGATCTAGATCATAAAGATTCTTTAGAGGATCATATAACCAAATTATTGATGATAGATAACCTCTTAAATGTAGAACATGAGGATTTGGTTTGTAGACTATTCTCATATACCTTCATAGGGCAATCTATCGCATGGTTCAAAATATTAATACAACACTCTATTGTGAATGAGGATGATCTAGAGAAAGCATTCTTAAATAAATATGGAGAAGACAAAATCCTTGTCGATTGGGTACTTGACGTGTCACGTATATAGGATAAAAATGGAACCTAAAGAGAAGGAAAATTAATTTAATCAAAGGTTTTTAACCCTATTAAAAAAAATCCTGACACCTCAAAGCCAGCAATCGAAATCTTGATTGGATTTTTTTCTGCAAAATTACCAACCACTATAGTCATGTTTGTTAAAAGACCTGAAAATAAAACCCTTGATGAAAACTTCAAAGTAGTTGTCAAAGTATAACAAGATATGTTAATCCTAAAAGGAAATCCATGGGGAGATGAAGGGTGTGGATAAAATACTTATAGGAAAAAGAACCCTCAAAATAAGAGAAATGTCGAACTGAAGGAGATAGATTATATGGACTTGGAAATCTTACAAAGATTAATAAAGGAATTCACCTATGAATTCATTGATTTCAAAAATCCAATCGGTGAGAAACAAACACCTAGGAACTATTATAGACCACCATATAGGAAAGACATTGTAATAACTCAAAAATGCGTAAAAATTTAAAATTTTTCATGTGACATAAAATGTCAAATGTCAATGTTAATGAACCACTAACTGTTAGCAGAAAATTAAACAGTTTGCAAGAGAAACGAATATTACTTCCTTATAAGGTTATGTATAACTTAAAGGCTTATCTTTAAATACTGTGTTAGTACTTTTTTCAACCTAGAAGTTGCATATCCCCAGATAGTAGAAAAGAAAACATGTCTTTTACTAATGCTAAGTTTATTATTATTTTTCTTTGTCAAGTAGGGAAAATTTCTTAGGTGTCATCGGGGCTTACTTAGCTTATAGCTAACACAGTGGGACTGATGGTTCTTTACAGGTTTTTAACAGGTAAGCTTATGTTCCAGTAAAAAATAACATATATATCTAAATATTTAGGTCAAGAAGATACTTCTCTAGCATAAATATGATGCTAGGCTTAGAATGTTTAATTGCATCTTATCTCCAAAAGAGGTAACGTTGATCTTATTTAAGTCATCACAACTCCATTAATATATTACATCAAAACTGCATATGCATGGGTTAAAATGCATGACCAACATACTATGCAAATCAAGTCAATCTACTGGATTATTACGATTATTTCCAAAGAATACTTGTATGTTCGCTTATAGCAATTTTGATCTAAAGATTAATTAGGAAGAAAATATAGTACTCATACTTCTCTTAGATCAGTCAAAACATTTGGAGTTTGGTTTTGATCATAAGTATATGAATCTTTTTGTAAAATATAAAAGAAATACTCTATGATGATAAACTATAAATCTAGCCTATTTTACCCAAGAGATTAGTTTCTAAAAGTTCTTAAGTCACACACTCATTAGGTGTTTATCACTTTTACCCTTATCCTAGGGTTTTATGATTAAATGTTTTTCTCAAAATATAAACAAAACTATTGTGACTCTTAACTGTATATTCCTTGTTTAGATGTTTAGAGTTAAAGTAAGAGAACTGCATTTACTTGTGTCCCCAACTACACCCTGCAAAGAATTGGATTAAGATTCTCTTCCTAGTTGAAAGAATTTTTCTTTAAACTTTTATTGCTCTTACTTTGAATCCTTTTTACTTGTATCTTAATCTTCAATTACTGGTGTACTCATTAGCTATAAACTACACCTTTACACCAGGATGTTTAGTAAAATCTTGAGATAAGGTTGTTGGTTCATATAATATAGGAGATATTATTATTGCTTGGGTCCTAGGTAACATTTTACTCTCCAACCCTAACAATTCGAAAGGCTACCATTAGATCTCCTTTTTAATATAGTTTAATATTAAACATATGTCTTTTAACTATGTTTTATCAAGCCTAGTTAACAAAAGAACTATCTTATCTTGATTTATAAATAAAACCCCAAAACAAATTTCATTTCTTACTATCTATAGTTAATAAACTAAGCATAGAAATAATTCAAAGGTATAATATATTATTAGCACTTAAGAAAATTGCATTGTTTAAATGATTATAGTTTTGATTGTAATAATTTTAATGCAGATTGGAACTATACTCAACTATTGACTTGCACCCACGATTATGAAATATTATTGAGGACACGCGGAGATTGTTTTGTCCACGAGATAAGTTGACTTATAACGAAACCCTACCCTTCATTTCGCAAAGAGAGGGTTCCTTCGACTGATATGGCTAAGCTGCGAGCTCGTGGATGCCATGACTGTGCAATCACCTCTGATTTGTAAACTACCTTCGAACAAAATACTGTGAGCTTGTTTCGGTGAGGACACAAGGTGGTTTTTCGATGCTTTAAGACTGTTGTAGAGTATTCTGTGTGTGGAAAATGTTTTTCATCACTGAATTGAGGACTGTGAGTTGGTTTTAAGAAGACACAGTGGTGCTTGTTTCTTTTGATTTGTGGCTTAGAGTCTTCAGTTGCACACGACCTCTTATTAGCTTTTGGATTTACCCTTCGAGGTGCCATTGAGTTGTCTCTGGTGACTTGTCTTCACGATTTCTCCAAACAAGAACGTTGCCAGGTAACTACCCATACAGATTTTTGTTTTACAATAAGTTAAAATACAATTACAATTTAAAGGCTGTAACTAAATACTTGTTTTTCTGTGCAGGTTTCTCTCCCAGCTTGAGGTGCTAGCTACTAGCTCAACTCTCCAACCTTCGGCCATGCAAAACCCTATTAAGCCCCGGTTGCACTGAGGGTTTTCTCTTGCATTGAGTTGTGGTGGTCGGAAAGATATGAAGCTCCATTGTGATGGTTGTGGCTCGGCCTTGGTTTACTTGTTAGGTTAATACTTCTTGTTGTTTTGTTTTTATAATATTTAAAACCCTAGAGGTTATTATGCGCAAGAATCTTGAAGGATGTTGCAGTCGTGACCTGGGATTTTCTTGAAAGAGCCTCATGGCCTGGAAGATGTAAAAGCTTTATGTTTTTCACACTCGGCTTAAGTCGTGACGATACTATTTCAACCACTGTCTGGTCACTTACAATTTTATGTGGTCTTTACTGATAATGATAAGACTGTTTAATCACCAAGACTTGTAATTAGATAAAAGGGTTTTTACTTATGAAATATAATAGCTAACTTTCGGTTTACTGTTCTATTTAAATTTGTATAGTTTGTTTTTTAGTAGGCTTAAGCCTTGACCGATATTTATAAAACGCCACAGGCCATCACCATTAGTTTATTTTGTCTCTATCAAATTGTTTACAGTGTTATTTAATTTTAAAAATATCATTAAGTATAAATGATTTATAGTAATTTATACTATTTGAATTTTTACAGTGTTATTAGGTGAATAAAATACTCTACTTTTCTCTCGGAATAGTTATTATCTTTGGATAACCTACAGTTCTGTATTGAATGATTTTTCAGAATAATTTTAGCTAGGTATCTATTTTATTTTTAATAAGTAATTAGTTACAGTTGTTAAAATTTTGTGTTAAAGGTAAGAATATGAAAGTCTGTTTACAAAGATAAAACCTATCTTTTGTAAACCCTAGGTAATTCTTGAGGGTTACAGTAAAAACATCTGTGTTCAGAACAGAGTGTGAATGTAAACTTTGAATAAATAATTACAATGTCCTATGAAGTACAAGCTAGGTTAACCCTAAGTACTACTTTTATTGTTCCTATATTTGCTTATTAAACTTTATTTATTGTATTTATAATAAATATTAATACTTGTAATAATTATGTGATTAATATGATTACTAGTGATTAATATATAATCTATTATTTTCTTGTAATTAGATAATACAGTTACTTCCAGTAAACAGAACAAATACGACTAAATTTCTGTAAATAAATCATATAAATCTATAGAAGAAGTCATTTTCATTTTACATTCAAAGTTAATAAACAAATATACACATCTAACTTAAACAACCAGCTGTACTAAAGTACTGCCTTATACAAGGCGTGGAAAAATACAATGTGGTAATTTCTTTCTATTCATTTTTCATTTAGCAAAGTCCCTACTGTTTTAAATATAATCTAATAATCTCTAATTTTATCAATAAACAATGCTCTTTTCTTCATAAACCCTAATAAAACAATAATATGCATATCTTGAAAACTAGTAATATTTTTTTCTGAAAAGAGTAGATAAACTATAAATAATCCTGAACAAATAAAAACCTGTCAATGGATGAGGTGACAATAGCTTAAGGAGGTTGTTCCTCCCAACCAACTCCTAGAGAAAGCTTAGTCTGCACTTTCTCAGGACCCCCGAGCATGTTTCCTGGTCCTCCTAGTAGAGTACTGGGTGAAATATGTAACCTTGAGATCCTCTGTTACTTGACTGAATATACAACAGTAATTCATCCTTGCTTACAACAGTAAAAAATTCATCCTAGAGAGCTGCACAAGTTCAATCTTCAACAGTTAACCCCTCAAACTCACTTCAACAAGTCCCCTCCATCAAATTTCTGATGTACACTTCATTCACTCAGAATGATCACACTTCCGTAATGAGCAGCCTCAGCTGTCTTCAATGGGAAATTTTATATCAATGCCTAGGTCTTCTGGGTCATTTTTTACTTAATGAGCCACCTGCTCCAATTCTACTTTCTTGGGGAATCATGACCACAGTTATAGGGAAGTTGCCACCTGCAATAGTTAGAAGTAGTTTGAGGATGCTGCCACTTGTCAGTATACTCTCCACCCAGTCTCCTCCACCAAATGACCAGTTAACACTCATTTAACGGCTTCCCTAAGTTGTTGTCTCATCATTTATTTATTTATAAATAAAATATTCTGCAATACATTAATTATCCTTGACCCCACTTGGTCATCAATTACAAACTTTAGCATAAAATATAACATAATGTTCCTCAATGACATTAAATTGTTTTGCAAATTGGGGCATGTGACATACACACCCCCTTAATTTCTAACATCATCCTCTATGTTATTTATTCCTCATCCTCAGAATTTCCCTGAAATAGAATTGGATATGCATCCTGCATATGACTTTCCAATTCCCAGGTGGCTTCTTCTGGACTAAGGTGCTTCCATTGCACCTTCACCTGACCAATGGTGCGATTTCGAAGCGAGATCTCACTCCTTTTGAGTATACAATCCAGTTCCACCAGAAAATCTCCTTCGGGTTCCACCTACACATCATTCCAATTAATAACATGAGTAGCATCATGTACATATTTTTTTAATACAGAAATATGAAAAACATTGTGAACTCTTAAATTTGGTGGTAGAGCTAACTGATATTCTACCTGTCCTATCTTGGACAGTATTTCAAAAGGACCATAATATCGGGGTGCTAGCTTAGCACAGCTACCTAACCTCAGAGAACTCTTTTTAGGTCTCACCTTAATAAAAACATGTTCACCTACCTGGAACTCTTTTGGAGTTCGTTTAAGATCTGCTTGGCTTTTCTGTCGATCTTGCGCAACTTTCAAATTACCTTGTACCTGTTTTACAATTAACTCCATCTTCTTTAATAATTCAGGTCCTAATACTAGCCTGTCAACTGGATTACTCCAAGAGATGGGGGTATTGTATTTCCTTCCATACATAATTTCAAAAGGACTATATCTAGTTGAAGCTTGATAATGATTATTGTAAGCGAATTCTACCAGGTGTAAGTAATCTTTCCATTTACCTGGTTGTTCCTTTACATACATTCTGAGCAGATCCTCCAATACCTGATTTACTCTTTCAGTCTATCCATCGGTTTGAGGATGGAAAGAGCTACTAAAATTTAACGTAGTATTTAACCCTTTAAACAAAGATTTCCAAAAGTTTCCTGTAAACTTAGGGTCTCGGTCTGAAATTATCACCTTCGCTATTCTGTGCAACCGAAAAATTTGTTTTAAGAAAATATCAGCAATATATGCATCTTTATAAGTAGTTTTTACAGGTATAAAATGGGCTTCTTTGCTCAATTTATCAACAACTACCATTATTGAGTCATTTAAGTTCTGATTTCTAGGTAGTCCCGTGATAAAATCAAGGCTAATTATATCCCATTTCCGGATAGGAATAGGAAATGGCTGAAGTAGCCCAGCTGGATGCTGATGTTCACTCTTTACTTGTTGACATTCAAAGCACCTAGCAATGTATTCTACCAATTCATTTTTCATGTTTGGTCAGAAGTAATCCTTTCTTAGCATGGTTATGGTTTTCTAATAACCTGGATGCCCTGAATAAGGAGTTTTAGGAATTTCGTTTAAAATTAACAGCTTAATCTTAGGTACATTAGGTATGTATAATCTATCTTTATATAATAATAATCCTTTTTCATTCAAGCTATACCCTGTACTTAGACTTTCTATTAAATTTTCTCTTACATTTCCTTGTAATTTCCGATAATTTTCATCTTGCTCTATTCCATCTTCTAACTGTTCTTCCAAGTCTGTCTTATAAGTGTTGATGGCTACCGTAAAATTCAGTTTTGCATTTCTACTTAATGCATCAGCAACTTTATTCTCTTTTCCTTTAATATGTTGAATTTCAAAATCGTATTCACTAAGAAAAGATAGCCACCTAGCTTGCCTAGCATTCAAGTTAGGTTAATCCAACAGATATTTCAATCATTTATTATCTGTCATTAATATAAACTTCCTTCTGATTAAATGATGATGCCACATTTTTAAGGCATGTATGACAGCAGCTAACTCTAAGTCAAAGGTCGCATAATTTTTCTCATGAACCTTCAGCTTCCTAGACTCATAATCAATGGCGTGTCCTTCCTGAGTTAAAACTCCACCTAAACTGTCATTGCATGCATCAGTACATACTATAAAATATTTATTAGGGTCAGCAATTCTTTGAATTGGTGCGGTGGTTAATAACGTTTTTAACTTTTTAAAACTGTGTTCACACTTCTGATTCCAATCGAATTTCTTCCCCTTTTTCTGCAAAGAGGTTATAGGATTTGAAATTCTTGAAAACCCTTCAATGAATCTCCGATAATAACCAATAATCCCTATGAATGATCGGACATCAGTTACGTCTTTTGGGACTGGCCATTCCTCGATTGCCTTTATCTTTTCGGGGTCGACAGAAATTCCTTCCCTAGTCACCACATGACCCAAGTACTGAATTTTATCCTTAAAGAAGTCACATTTACTAAATTTTGCATAAATTTGATGTTCTCATAACTCTTGTAAGACAATTTTTAAGTGTTGTTTATGTTCCTCTTCAAACTTTGAGTAAATTAAGATGTCATCAATAAATATGACCACAGCTTTATCCAGATATTTATGCATTACATTATTCATCAGACACATAAAAACAGTTGGGGAATTAGTAAGCCCAAATGGCATAACGACAAACTCGTAATGACCATATCGGGTCCTAAAATTTGTTTTAAAGATGTCTTCATCCTTTATTCAGACCTGGTGGTATCCAGATCATAAATCAATCTTTGAGAACACCGTTGCTCCACGTAGGTGATCAAACATATCATCTATGCAGGGTAATGGGTATATGTTCTTGATAGTCATTTTATTCAGTTGAGAGTAATCTATACATAGTCATAAAGTCACATCCTTCTTCTTAACAAAGATGACAGGTGCCCCCCAACCAGACACACTGGGTCTAATATAATTCTTATCAATGAGTTCTTTTAACTGCGACTTAAGTTCATTTAATTCCAATATATTCATCCGATAAGGGGCTTTTAAGCTAGGCACTACACCAAGTACCAGCTCAATAGTAAAATCTAATTCTCGTTTCGGAGGTAGTCTCGGAATTTCTTCCGAAAATACATCTAAATATTCCCTTAGAATCAAAATATCTTCCAGTTTTAACTTATCTTTGTTATTAGTGTTTTCTTCATTAACTATTGTTATGACAAAAGCTTTACAGCCCTTCTGAACATCTCTCTTAAGTTGTAAGGTAGAAATATGCCTTATGGTTGTTTTCCTAGGGATACATTTTACATTTATTAACTCTCCATCGTTATTTATGCAAGTAAAGGTTTTATCAAAGCAATTCAGAACTACCCTATGTTGTTCTAACCAATCCATACCAATTAACATATCATATGAGCCTAAAAGTAACACATTAAGCTTAACGAAGGTTTCAAATTTATCCATGGTTACTGCACAATTCTTAACAAAGCTAATTACTTTTCTCTTTGCACCAGTAGCTAGCTGAACTAACTAAGATCTTGCAAATTTTTCAAGTGAGAGCTTACACTTTTCTACCAAATTAGGAGAAATATAACTTAAACTAACTCCTGGATCAATTAAAATAGATATAGGTATTTGATTTATCTTACCTTCCACTTCCACCATGGAATTTTGATAATCTGCTCGCCTGTTCTCTAATGCTGCTTGATCCTAGGTGTTGTCCTCACTAGATCACCAACAGTCATCTCCTCCTGTATTGTGTGTATGTTGCTAACGATTTTCTTCTGATTGGGGAAAACTGATGCATAATGCAGACCATTACATTCCCAACACTTTATTGGTTCATTTCATTCAAAATTATTTGTATAGTTACTGTGGTTGTTAGCATATTCTTTATTCCTTTGATTATTTGGATTGGTCTGTGAATTACTTTGGTTCCCTTGGAAATTTTTACTAGGAAAATTTATGGTATTACTATTCTTAAAATTTCAGTTAGGTATAAAAGCTTTCTTTTTCTATTCAAAGTTATTATTTATTTTGGCATTTGAATTGGTCATACTTTCCTTTTTACGATTCTGTTCATAACAGAAATTCACTTTTCTCATTGCTTCTTCTAAAGTTTTCGGATTGTCATACTCAATCCTATCTTTTATATGATAAGGTAAACAACTGAGAAATCGATGTACCTTAGTTTTCTCGTCCACAATATATGGCGCATCTCTGAGTAGACTTAGAAATTTACTATTTAGTTCTTCCATATTCATTGTTCCCAGTTTTAGCTCATAAAATTCCTTAGCCCTCTCCTCATAATACTGTTCAGATAAAAATTTATTCTTGAAATATTTCTTAAATGTAATCCAATTAATATTTTTCTCCCTTATACCTTTTACTCTTTTTAAGTCATGCCACCAAATATCTGCTTTACCTGTAAGATTATAAATCGCCATCCTGGACTTCAGTTGATTAGAGTAGTTATAAATTTGGAAGTATTTCTTCATCCCAGACAGCCAGGATTCTGCCTCTTCCCACTTCTCAGTTTCTCCATTAAATGTTGGTGGCTTGATTTTTTTAAATTCCCCAGAGATTTCTTCGTAAGGTTCAAAATTTCTCTTCATAGTATAATGATTATCTTCACTACTGTCACTAGTATATTCGAAATTTTGTTTATGTGAATCACCATACACTTCAGAAGATGAGCTACTTTCGTTTTTAATCTGTTTAGTCTTTTTATCTTTATGATGATAACCCAGTTCTTCAAACACAGTTCTTTTATCTTTTTCCTCAGTATGAAATATTTCCATCAAAATCTGATTTAGCTCCTCTTGAGCTCTCAGAATTCTCTCATTTTCTTTTTTGACCGATTCCATCTCTATTTTTAGTTCCTTAACGGTTTGTAGTAGTTCAGAAGAATTATTAGTTATCTCTTCTTGTATAGGTTCTTTTTAAAAATTATTTTGTTCAGTGTAAGGAGACTCCTCATCCGCATATTCCTCCAATCTATCCATACATGTGGTTAATTCAAAAAACAAAATTCTCTAGGAATATCATTCAAAACAAAATAACATCACGATATTTCTTTAAGTTTATTGTTCCACATATACAAGTTGAGCCACAATCAGGCCTAGTGTCTGAACCTTGTGCTCTGATACCACATGTAATAACTCAAAAATGCATAAAAATTTAAAAAAAATTATGTGACATAAAATGTCAAATGTCAATGTTAATGAACCACTAACTATTAGCAGAAAATTAAACAGTTTGGAAGAGAAACGAAGATTACTTCCTGATAAGGTTCTGTATAACTTAAAGGCTTATCTTTAAATACTGTGTTGGTACTTTTTTCAACCTAGCAGTTGCATATTCCCAGATAGTAGAAAACAAAATCTGTCTTTAACTAATGCTAAGTTTATTATTTTTTTTCTTTGTCAATTAGGGAAAGTTTCTTAGGTGTGATCGGGGCTTACTTAGCTTATAGCTAACACAGTGGGACTGATGGTTCTTTACAGGTTTTTAACAGGTAAGCGTATGTTCCAGTAAAAATAACATATATATAAATATTCAGGTCAAGAAGATACTTCTCTAGCATAAATATGATGCTATACTTAGAATGTTTAAATGCGGCTTGTCTCCAAAAGAGGTAATGTTGATCTTATTTAAGTCGTCACAACTCCATTAATATATTACATCGAAAATGCATATGCATGGGTTAAAATGCATGACCAAAATACAATGCAAATGAAGTCAATCTACTAGATTATTACGATTATTTCCAAAGAATACTTGTACATTCTCTTATAGCAATTTTGATCTAAAGATTAATTAGGAAGAAAATATAGTACTCAGAATTTGCTTAGATCAGCCAAAACATTTGGAGTTTGGTTTTGATCATAATTATATGAATATTTTTGTAAAATATAAAAGAAATACTCTATGCTGATAAACTATAAATCTAGCTTATTTTATCCAAGAGATTAGTTTCTAAAAGTTCTTAAGTCACACACTCATTAGGTGTTTATCACTTTTACCCTTATCCTAGGGTTTTATAATTAAATGTTTTTCTCAAAATATAAACAAAATTATTTTGACTCTTAACTGTATATTTCTTGTTTAGATGTTTAGAGTTAAAGTAAGAGAACAGCACTTACTTGTGTCCCCAACTACACCCTGCAAAGAATTGTATTAAGATTCTCTTCCTAGTTGAAAGAATTTTTCTTTAAACTTTTATCGTTCTTACTTTGAATCCTTTTTACTTGTATCTTAATCTTCAATTACTGGTGCACTCAGTAGCTATAAACTACACCTTTACACCAGGATGTTTAGTAAAATATTGAGATAAGGTTGTTAGTTAATATAATATAGGAGATCTTATTATTGCTTGGGTCCTAGTTAACATTTTACTCTCCAACCCTAACAATTCGAAAGGCTACCATTAGATCTCCTTTTTAATATAGTTTAATATTAAACATATGTCTTTTAACTATGTTTTATCAAACCTAGTTAACAAAAGAACTATCTTATCTTGATTTATAAATAAAACCCCAAAACAAATTTCATTTCTTAAATCTATAGTTAATAAACTAAGCATTGAAATAATTCAAAGGTATAATATATTATTAGCACTTAAGAAAATTGCATTGTTTAAATGATTATAGGTTTTGATTGTAATAACTTTAATGCAGATTGAAACTGCACTCAACTATTGACTTGTACCCATGATTATGAAATATTATTGAGGACACGTGGAGATTGTTTTGTCCACAAGATAAGTTGACTTATAATGAAACCCTACCCTTCATTTCAAAAAGAGAGGGTTCCTTCGATTGGTGTGGCCGAGCTGCGAGCTCGTGGCCGCCATGACTCTGCAATCACCTCCGATTTGTAAACTTCCTTCGAACAAAATACTGTGAGCTTGTTTCGATGAGGACACAAGGTGGTTTTTAGATTCTTTAAGACTGCTGTAGAGTATTGTGTGTTTGGAAAATGTTTTTCATCACTGAATCGAGGACTGTGAGTTGGTTTTAAGAAGACACAGTGGTGCTTGTTTCCTTCGATTTGTGGCTTTGAGTCTTCAGTTGCACACAGCGTCTTCTTAGCTTCTGGATTTACCCTTAGAGGTTCCATTGAGTTGTCTTTCGTGACTTGTCTTCACGATTTCTCCAAATGAGAACGTTGCCAGGTAACTACCCATCCAAAGTTTTGTTTTACGGTAAGTTAAAATACAACTACAATTTAAAGGCTGTAACTAAATACTTGTTTTTCTACGCAGGTTTCTCTCCCAGCTTGAGGTGCTAGCTGCTAGCTCAACTCTCCAACCTTCGACCATGCAAAACCCTGGTAAGCCCCGGTTGTACTAAGGGTTTTCTCCTGCATTGAGTTGTGGTGGTCAGAAAGATATGAAGCTCCACTGTGCTGGTTGTGGCTCAGCCTCGGTTTACTTGTTAGGTTAATGCTTCTTGTTGTTTTGTTTTTATACTATTTAAAACCCTAGAGGTTATTATGGGCAAGAATATTGAAGTTTGTTGCAGCCATGACCTAGGATTTTCTTGAAAGAGCCTCATGCCCTGGAAGATGTAAAAGTTTTATGTTTTTCACACTCGTCTTAAGCCGTGACGATACTATTTCGACCACTATCTGGTGACTAACAATTTTATGTGGTCTTTGCTGATAATGATAAGATTTTTTAATCACCAAGACTTGTAATTAGACAAAATGGTTTTTACTTATGAAATATAATAGCTAAATTTTGGCTTACTATTCTGTTTAAATTTGTATAGTTTGTTTTTGAGCAGGCTTAAGCCTCAACCAATATTTATAAAAGGTCACAGGCCATCACCCTTATTTTATTTTGTCTCTATCAAATTGTTTACAGTGTTATTTAATTTTAAAAATATCATTTGATATAAATGATTTACAGTAATTTATACTATTTGAA
This sequence comes from Pseudotsuga menziesii, assembly GCA_001517045.1. Lineage (NCBI taxonomy): Eukaryota > Viridiplantae > Streptophyta > Pinopsida > Pinales > Pinaceae > Pseudotsuga > Pseudotsuga menziesii. Next base: position 321,399 of record LPNX011063419.1, read on the forward strand.
TTTTTACAATGTTACTAGGTGAATAAAGTGCTCTGTTTTTCTCTCATAATGGTTATTATCTTTGGATAACCTATAGGTCTATATTGAATGATTTTTCAAAATAATTTTAGCTAGGTATTTATTTTACTTTTAATTAGTAATTATTTACAACTATTAAAATTTTGTGTTAAGAGTAAGAATATGAAAGTCTGTTTGCAGAGATAAAACCTATCTTTTGTAAACCCTAGGTAATTCTTGAGGGTTACAGTAAAAACATCTGTGTTCAGAACAGAGTGTAAATGTAAACTTTGAATAAATAATTACAATGTCCTATGAAGTACTAGCTAGGTTAACCCTAAGTACTACTTTTACTGTTCCTATATTTGTTTATTATATTTATAATAAATATTAATACTTGTAATAATTATGTGATTAATATGATTACTAGTGATTAATATATAATCTATTATTTTCTTGCAATTAGATAATACAGTTACTTCCAGTAAACAAAACAAATATGGCTAAATTTTTGTAAATAAATCATATAAATCTATAGAAGAAGTCATTTGCATTTTACATTCAGAGTTAATAAACAAATCTACACATCTAACTTAAACAACCAGCTGTACTAGAGTACTTCCTTATACAAGGCGTGGAAAAATACAGTGTGGTAATTTCTTTCTATTCATTTTTCATTTAGCAAATTCCCTACTGTTTTAAATATAATCTACTAATCTCTATTTTTATCAATAAACAATGCTCTTTTCTTCATAAACCCTAATAAAACAATAATATGCATATCTTGAAAATTAGTAATATTTTTCTGAAAACAGTAGATAAACTATAAATAATCCTGAACAAATAAAAACCTGTCAATGGATGAGGTGACAACAGCTTAAGGAGGTTGTTCCTCCCAACCAACTCCTAGAGAAAGCTTAGTCTGCACTTTCTTGGCCCTCCTGGTAGAGTACTGGGTGAAAGATGTAACCTTGATATCCTTTGTCACTTGACTGAATATACAACAGTAATTCATCCCTACTTACAACAATAAAAACTTCATCCTAGAGCGCTGCACAAGTTCAATCTTCAGTAGTTAACCCATCAAACTCACTTCAACAAGTCCCCTCCATCGAATTTCTCATGTGCACTTCATTTGCTTAGAATGATCACAATTCCAGAATGAGCAGCCTCAGCTGTCTTCAATGGGAAATTTTATATCAATGCCTAGTTCTTATGGGTCAGTTTTTACTTAATGAGCCACTTTCTCCAATTCCACTTTCTTGGGGAATCATGACCACAATTATAGGGAAGTTGCCACCTTCAATAGTTAGAAGTAGTTTGAGGATGTTTCCACTTGTCAGTATACTCTCCACCCAATCTCCTCAACCAAGTGACCAGTTAACACTCATTTAACAGCTTCCCTAAGCTGTTGTCTCATCATTTATTTATTTATAAATAAAATATTCTGCAATACATTAATTATCCTTGACCCCACTTGGTCATCAATTACAAAATTTAGCATAAAATATAACATAATGTTCCTCAATGACATTAAATTTTTTTGCAAATTGGGGCATGTGACAGAGATTCCTCCTTATAATAGAAAAACTTCCACTATTGAAGGACTAAATGTTGAATATATATTCTTAAATATGTTTAAAACTGCTAGTTCTAAAAAATAATGAGATCTTCATGATGAATGAATTAATAACTTCGGGAAGAGATGGAAGAAGAGGACCCATAAATAAATAAATAAATACATGAACATCAATTAAATTTCTTATGGTAAGTTTCTCCCACTATAAGAGAGCGGGAAGAAGAGGACACTGAATAATTGCATACCTATTAAACATGAAGCAAAGGCCTAGTTACAAATAAGGATTCATCATCAAATTCGATCCCAACAAATAAAAATTCGCCTATCTCTAGATATAGCCATGTTATGATCAATCCATCTCTACAATTAGATTATAATGCTATATAATACCTTAAGAAGGTGAGATCAAGCCTTTCATAACATGCAGTTCTAAAACTCTCGATTGTACAACAAGACCTAATCCTCAGTCTAGAAAAGTCACATGAAAAAAGAGGCAAAGGGATCAGTATAGAAGAAAACATTCAGTCTACCAGAAACATTGATTCAAGAAAAACAAATACAGAGGAATACTCTAGTGTCAATGGCTCCCTCACCAAACAAAATACTACCTCTAATACTCCTCCATTCCTCATGACATTCAAAGTTTTCAATAGGAATGTTCATAATTACATGGTATATTTGGGAGCATATTCCAATGTAATTCCATACTTTGTATATTAGAAACTCAATGAAAAATCCAAATGCTGTGACATTTAGATTGTCGAGCTTGACCAATCCATTGTTAAATTCTATGGGGAATTTAAAAAACCCTCTAATAAGACTGTATTCCATTCCTAAAGTCCACCAAATAATTGATATAATTGTAGTGGACACCCCTGAATCCTATGGTTTGTTGCTTAGAAAAAATTAGTCAAAAATATTAAATGGTTATTTCTTGAATTATTGGTTTCATCTATGGTTTTCGTACAGCAGGAAAGAGAACCAAATCAGGGTAGAAAAGGAAAGGTGTATGAAATATACAATTATTGGCATAGGGTCTCGTAAGGATCCTATTAGGTTTAACAATATAGGGAACTACACTTTGGACACATTTTTGGGGAATTTCACAACTGAAATCTCAACCCTAAAGGAAACCAATCAACAGTCTAAACTCTTACAATACTGCATTCAGACTACTTACCCACAAAATTTAGCCTTCTAGAATACATGTAATGTTTCGATCCTAGTTTTTATTCGATGTTCTTTGATGGATCCAAATCAAAAGAGGGTTTAGGTGCTAGTTGCATCCTGATTATCCCTCAAGAGGATAAAACATTGATTCCATAAGAACTCAAATTTGGATGTATGAATAACATTGTAGAATACGAGACATTGGATAAAGGGTTAAAGAAGGAAGTTGATATGAATGTCTCATCACATCATCATGATTGCATGTGTAAGGGAAAATGACCAATACCTCGCATGAGTTTGAACCTTTCGCAAAACAATGGCAAACCTAGAAAAGTGGATTGTTTAATCTAATCCATCTGTGCAAGGCGAGGGTTAGTCACCTTTCACGCGTATGGGACTATCACCAATGGTGCAAAACTCACTCCAGCATATGATAAATGATCTAGGTAATTCATAAATTTTCAATGAATATTCAAGGTCCTTGGATTCCCTCCTTTTCCACCTCGGCCTTAATCTTAAAGAGGTACCTACCCACAAATAGGAATAACACATGGGATAGGCTTGACCCAAATCATTCCTTAGCACTTTTTTACTAATGATAAAAGGAAACACATCCCTCCAGCTAAAAAAAAATCCTTGGGCCACCCTAAGAAAGAGAAAGAATTGCCATGTCAACCCAAACCACTTAAACCCTACTGCATATTGAATATGAGTAGCTTTGGGCCTATCGGTGGTGATTTTCCAAATCCCTCCTTGACCTCAAAAGAACCTAGATGGGCCATGTGGAAAGGTGGTTTTTTATTGTGGTTCTATAGGGTAAAATTAAATATCAAGTAAATTGACGGCCTAAAATGAACCTAGGCCACTGATCTCCAACCATTTGATGAGAGGGATTATATCTAAACAATGAGAGGGAAAGAACTAGAAGTTGCCTCTTATAGGAAAGCATACATGATCCTTAAATAAGTCACAAAGCTACTTAAGACCACTAAACATTACCTAACCAAAGTCAAATAAGGACAAACTTCTCACTCCTTTGTGGGCCTACCCCTAGATCTTAGAATAAACCCATTAAATCCCAACCTCAGTATAGAAGATCTCCCCCTACAAATCAGAGGGAATCTAGGAAAGAGGAGGTAAATCCACCTCAATATCATAGGGACCGAGCAACATGATGGATCCCCCTTATTAATTTGTCGCATTGGTCTAGGACTGAAAACATAGTCTCACAAAGAATACAGACAGATAATCATAAAATTGGCAAAATGGTGTTGCAATGGAAGTAGCAGCTCTGTATGATCAAATGGATCATGCAATACAATGATCATGCTAGAAGCATGAATGCCAAAGCAATTCGAATTCCCAAGGAGGTCATTCGAATTGAATGAGTGAGTCTAGCTTAACTAAATGGAAGCCACAGTGAACACTCAAGTTAACCACTGATCAAAACCCTAATTGACTCAACTGAGCCCTAACTGAATTCAAAGTGCAATAAATGACTGAGTCTAACTGAAAGCGGCTCAGATACATGTCACTAAAATCCAACCAACAAGTGCTAGTGTATCAATGACTCCAATGAACCCCAATGAGGTTAACTGAAGTGTAACTGACCATCAGAACTGGTTGGAGGCGCCCCTGTTGACTCCAGTTCATTAAATAATCATTAAAAAATCAATTAAAGTAGGCACCTTCACTACTTTGTTTAACCAATTGTAACCATCAGTTAACAATTAAGTGCATTTATGACACTCATATCACTCCCGGAGTGCTCCAGTTAGCCTCCACAAATGAAGGAAAAGGCTTATTTGGCCTCCTTGACTAAAGGTAGGCATGGGTGTGCTCATGCTGATGTCATACAGTGATCCTCTAATGTCAATAAAGTCAATAAAACTTAGGATAGTGGTTTAACTAGGCCAAATTGACCAAAATGAGTGTGTATGGTGGTAAATGTCCCCAACACCCCCCCTTAAGCTATACTCAGGAGGAGTAGAAAACATAAAGTGCATAAGAATGCTAGGGCCCTGGAAACAAAGGCCATATGTCACCCTGTACAATAAATTAACTGCTTAATATAACCAAGGAAACGCGAAAAACCTCATGGGAAAAATACCCCCCCTCAAACTAAGCAGTAAATCAAGAAATTTTGGTTCTTCTATGCAGCAGCATCCTGAGACTGTGCTTGTGAACCTATGAATCCAAACTAAATGAATATTTCTGGAGGAATCTTCCACTTTGGAAGAAGAACAATGCACTCAACTGAATCATAAATATAAACAGTTGCACGGTGAAAACTGGACCCATGTAGAGCAGCTGAAATCATCTGAAGAGAGAGAAAAGGTTCTTGAGGATTCGAACCATGTGTGGAACACTCAATAAAATGATATGTTTCAGCCTTTAACAGAAAACCATGAGTGGTAAAATAAGCCCCAATTCTTAGGAGCAAGTGTCCAAGCGGATGCAGAATGTCTTCTTCTTTACTAGTTATGTGACCAAAGGTAGAGAAGCCCTGGGACTGTGGAGAGAAAATTCTTGAGCTCCATAATCTGATATAGCTTCTGAAATAGCTAATGAATCACATAATAAAATATCAGCAACCTCATATGAGGAAACTAACACCAAATCCCCATCAGCGGTTTTGAAGAGAAAGTGTGGTACTCGATTTTCACACCGAAATTGGTGAGAGAAGCTTCAAGCAGTACTGTGAGATCTTGTGTTTTAAAATTTGAACCAAATAATATCAGATCAGAAAGTAAATCAAATCCAAATAGGTTCACAACAGATCCAAAACTGTGAAATGAAATCAAATCCCCAGCAGCAGTTTCGAAGGAGACCTGTGGTACTTGTTTCTTCACAAAATAAATGAGAACAGCTACAAGCAGTACTGAAAGCTTATGAAACTGAAATATTGAAAAAATAAGTATTAGATCAGATCCAAATAATATCATATCAGATCCAATAAGTTTCATATCAGATACAAAAGTATGGTCAACCGAGACGGTGGATGCACAGTTGTCTTTTTTCTTCAAAATTCTGAATTTTTGTGCATGCAATCCTGCAGGATTTTGCTGGAAGATCTAGATCATGGGGAGCGAATGTGTCACTCTTATAATCTGATATTTCTTCCAAAATATCCAATTTTTTACATATTTTCACACCAGCAGCAACATTAGAGGGAGAAAAATCAAATTTCTCTTCACTTTCGGAAGCAATTACTAGCAAATTTTGCACAGAATTCAAAGGAAAATCATCGGTGAATGTTTGCATGGAAGTGCAGCAGTGTTTTTCTTCAATATCAGATATTTGAATTTATTCTTCTGTTTCATCCATATGAGGAGATGAGATATCAGAGATCTCACAAACTTCTGGAGCATCAGGAGAAGGAGTCACTGCAAGTAGACTTTCTTCAATTCGAATTGACTGTGTAGAAGACTCTACTTCTTCTTCATCTTGAACAACTTCATCAGAGAGAGTAGAGGCCGATAATTTTGAGTAAAGAACTCTTGTGGTGCTGGATGTGATCTCCAAAGTGCTATTATGATCTTCATTGTTCTTGCCAAAGGTTCTGTCCAATTTTGTCCAGAGATCCTTTGGGTATTCAACAGAACCAATAAGGTAGTGCAAGCTAGGAGAAAGGGCCAGACATATTGCTCCAAAATCTCTATCACCGTCATTTAGTCAGTCATTCTCATTCTCATAAGACTCTTTCCAAGTCCAATAGACACCTGATAGATACCTCGTCTCTTCAGAGATGCAATCATCTTCAACTTCCATTCTGAATAGCTTGTGAATGGGGTGAGAAGAGGGACCGATGAGTCCATTCGAAGTTGTACCTGTTAAAACCTACAAATCACAACAAAAGGGGCACTGTAAGGTTGGAATACTGCACATTTTAATCTTTCATCACACCCAGCATAATTGATCAAGCAAGCTTGATCAACAATTTCTTTACTTGGGGTATTAAGTGGTAAGCCTTGGCTTCTGGTGCAGTGCTAGATTTTTGAGCTTTTGCTCAATTTTTCATGCAAGATCTATCAAAAACCTTGTTTTTGAGAGATCTGAGTTTCATCCCGCTGTGAGCTCTGATACCATATTAATTTTTCATAGTGGTCTAGGAATTGAAAACATGATCTCACAAAGAATACAGACAGGTAATCATAAAATTGGAAAAATGGTGCTACAATGGAAGTAGCAGCTCTATATAATCAAATGAATAATGAATAATACAATACAATGATCATGCTGGAAGCATGAATGCCAAAGCAATTCAAATTTCCAAGGAGGTCATTCGAATTGAATCAGTGAGTCTAGCTTAACTTAATGTAATCCATAGTCAACACTCAAGTTAACCACTGATCAAAACCCTAATTGACTCAACTGAGCCCTAACTAAAGTCGAAGTGCAATAAATGACTGAGTCTAACTGAAAGTAGCTTAGACACATGTCACTGCAATCCAACCAACAAGTGCTAGTGCATCAATGAATCCAATGAACCCCGATGAGGTAATTAACTGAAGTGTAACTGACCATCAGAAGTGGTTGGAGGCGCCCCTGTTGACTCCAATTCATTAGAAAATCATTAAATAATCAATTTAATGAAAGTAGGTTCCTTCAATGCTCTATTTAACTGATTGTAACCATTAGTTAACAATTAAGTGCATTTATGACACTCATATCACCCCCGGAGTGCTCCAGTTAGCCTCCCCGAATGAAGGAGAAGCCTTAGTTGGCCTCCTTGACTGAAGGTAGGTGTGGGTGTGCTCATGTTGATGTCATACAGTGCTCCTCTAATGTCAATTAAGTCAATAAAACTTAGGATAGTGGTTTAACTAGGCTAAATTGACCAAAATGGGTGTGTATGGTGGTAAATGTCTCCAACACCCCTCCTCACTATGAAGAATATTATGAGCCTATAGAGGAAGATTTTCCTAAAACTTCTTCATATCTACACATGTTTTTCCATCCTGAAGATGGCCAAGTCTGAGTATTCAATCTCAGTGCAGCTGGGAGCATAATGGTTGTTAATTATATGTGAATAAGAAGTTGTCCAAGAGGAAGGAATCCTCCAACAAGATGATGACTTTTTCATCATGTCCACTACTCAACTTCATGTGGTGGAAGATAACATAATGGTCGAGGTGAGGAGGAGATATGATTTGAGGTTGAGGTCAAATAATCCAAATTACAGAAGAGAAAAGTCCTATAAGAATTCAAATGATAATAGGAGATAAATTTGTAGCCCTACCCAGCATCCCAGAATGGAAACAACCCTAAAGGTTTCTAACTTCAAGTATCCTTTCATCCCCATCAAACAAGAAATCAAATCGTCATATCATATCAGTAGGAGGAAACATTCAATATGACCTCCCATATGCCATTATCCTAGAATTGAATTAAAATCCGTAGGTTATATATAGAACCTACAATGACTTGTGTCATCAATGACCCTTAGATCCCCAACAATTCCCACTCCTACACCACTAATAACATAGGTAAATTCCTTCGTCGCAATCCACCAAACAACATGCAAATGGACATGTTGATAGTTGTTGGGAAAGAAGTAAATACTTATGGTATGTGGGAATTTTACTTTGATGGAGCAAGCAACAGAGAGGAAAATGGAGTTGGTGTACTATTGAAGTCACCTAAAGGTAAAGAATTTACTCATGCCTTAAAACTATATTTTTAATGTACAAACATTGTGGCAAAGTATTGGGCCCGTAATCTTAGACTAGAGACATCCATTAATACAGTAGTTAAACAAATTAATATCTTTGTGGATTCAAACATGATAGTGAGTCAAGTGAAGAAGAAATGTCAAACATGAAAACCAAGGATGAGGCAATATAAACATGTTGTAAAGGACATTTTTGACAATTTCTTTGAAGCTCTTGATATCATTGCAATGCCCAAATAACAAAATCATAGAGTTAATCATTTGGAAAAGTTAATTGTGATATTTATTCCACCTAATTTGGAATATATTTCCTATTCCATTAAACTTATGCACATATAAATTGTCCTAGATAACATCAAGCAATGGTAGGTTTTTGAACACGATGATCAAATAAACAAAATTTTGACCTTAATGGGCGAAAATTTAAATATGCACATAGATTCAAAAGAGGAGGAACGATATGAAGAAGGAGAAGAGATAAATATAGTATAAAGGGAATATAAATCCTTTCCTTAAATAATTGTTGGTCAAAGGGTATTACAAGTCAAAGCAAATTATACTCCAAAGGGGTTGGTTCCCCTTGAAAGGTTGTTTAGTTATGATGAAGTTCCAATGGAACCTACTATGAATCATAAACCCTATGAGGTGGAGGATTGTATCTTGGGGACTTCCTTAGATTCTAAGATGATAAAACTGTCTAAACCCTAACCCAAGATGAGAGGGAGGATTAAATGAATTTGTTTAAATAGTCTAAAGATGTCTTTTCTTGGAGGTATGAAGATCTAAAAACCTCCAATTCATATGTTTTCCATCATTAAAGGATTCTTAAGGATAATATTAAATCATATAAGTAGAAACAAAGTCAAGTAAATCCTCTATTATGACCCCTAATAGAGAATGAAGTGGAGAAGTAATGTAAAACGAAAATTATCATATATGTTAGATATTCAAAGTGGGTGCCCATCCTAGTTCCAATCTGAAAGAAGAATGGGGATATCAGGTTGTGTGTGGACTTCGGGAATTTAAATGAAGCCTCTCTAAAGGATAATTACCCATTAAAAAACATGGATCAGAGGTAGCATAATTTGGTGGGATCACAAAAAATGTCCATGTTGGAAGGATTTTCCGGTTACAACCAAGTCAATATGGGCCCTAATGATGTTTTCAAAACCACATTCACTACTTCATGGGGCACATTTGCATGTGAAATATGTATTTCAGTGTAATTAATGTTGGGGATGCTTTTCAAAGGGATATGAGGATTTCCTTTGATGATCTCAAGGATATCTTCATAGTCATTTACCTGGATGACTTGACTTTCTAATCTAGAAGAGAATAAAATCATGTGCATCTAATGCAGGAGCATCATGGCATGCTAGCAATGTGATGAGTTGGTCACATGTTGTGGCATATTTTTGTAACAATTTTCGTTGATTCATAGTCTATTAGCAGCATAGGGAATCATTATGGATCACGACTCCCTACGTGGAGATCAAGTCGCCAGTAGTTTGTTTCATACATGGACGTTTCATCATGCATAGTAGTGTTTGTTTTCAGTTGTAGGACCACTCAGGGATAGGAGTAGTTTAGTTTAAATAGATAATTTAGAGATGTAGAGGGGGTTTTTCTCTTCAGCATTAGAATTTTGAGTTTGTGGAGAAGAGGAAAGGCCAATGTCTGGTTCCTACTTGTAAATATTTTGAAGAATCAGAAGGATAGAGATCCAAGTTGTGTGCATTTTCCTTTGTTGCTTAATAGAAGGATTAACCATGTGTAACGTCCCTAACCCTCCAACCAGTGAAGAGGATGCTACCATAACCGTAAACATCTGGGCAACTAACCCCATGAACATGAACATACATAAATGTTGAAATAAAATGCTTAAAACATAAAACATGCTAAGATGCATAGTCATTCACATACATAGCGGAAGCAACATACATGCATTCAGGCATTCAACATGTTCATCATAATTCATTAAACATCAAATATAATTGCAGAGATGAAATGGTAAAGAATACTCCTCTTATAAAGAAGTCATCCCGCAACCAGCTACGTCCCTGCAACATTCCACCCAACCATAGGCCAACGTGCTCCTTAATCTCTGAGAAACGTTTCCACCTCTGAGCTAGGCATGATTCCCCAAGGAATAAGGAACAAACAATCTTACACATAGCCAAGGATACACTAATCAGCCAAGCCAACACAGTAGGGTTTATCAGGATATCAAGGAGTTGGGAAAAGTTGAATGCTAAGCTGGGGAGCTCATTGAAGAGCTAAGGACTCCTACACTAGAACTAACCTGACTTCTAGGGCACCCACACACACCCAACACCAGGAAATCAATCCCTTCTCTGCTACACAGTCCCTCAGGCCCTGACCCCCCTTTCCAGTGCTACTCCAGGGTTGTGGAGAAGAAATCCATCCCTCTAGCTCTATCCGTGTGGCTCCCAAACACCCCCAGGTTTATCAAGCAAACCAAACCTTCATCCCACTCCAGCACAGTCCGAATACCAACCACTGCATACACACATCCAACAAGCAGTTCACAGCTTAGACAAGGAAAAATGATCCCTGAGTCGTTCTTGGCCCTATCATGGCCAAAATGACTCAGTAAGAGCCACAGCAAACCCAAAAGTAACTCAAACCCACAGCAACGAACAACGTGGGGAAAACCACAGCCCCTGACTCAATAATGAAGCAACGAGACAATTACACAGCCCGAAAATGGAAGAGGAAAGTCAGGTTCTCAGCTGGGCAGGGGAAAAACATATACACAGGCCACAAATCGATATGGAAACACACATACACACTGCCCAGAACGGGAAGGGCTCCTTCCCAGGAAATCATGGGTAGCAGAACTCCGCTTCCCAACTCGTTCCGTAAGTAAAAACTACGCTGAATCCTGTGTGTGAGGACGAGAGAACTACTCTCTGCATGAGATGGAAAAATGAAGGAGAATCCCCTGATGAGGAAGCCCAACCTCTGCGTGAGCTGAACAATCTTGGGAGAGTGGGAGAGTGGAAGCGTCCCATGCAGTCGTGGAGAGAAGATTCTGCTAGTGGAGTGGGCACGTGGGCAAGGAATAACAGTCCTGCCACACCCACCACTACCCAGCAATAACTACCCCAACTACATCAAGGGTTTAACAGCTGACACATGGCTTTTCACCCAAAGGCTCAAGGTTTAACAATCCCGGATAGCACGATATACCATCGGCAACGATCTCGATTGCCGAAGCATAACACAACCAAATCGATGGTGGGGATTTTTCCTTTAGCTCCACACCACAATTAATTACAATATATACATCATGTATCTTTTAATGCAAACGGGGTCAAAACTGGGGTGTTACATTCCCCTCCCCCTTGGAATAACATCGTCCTCGGTGTTCCAATACATAGGAATACATATACAATTTACACATCCAAAATTTTAAAATTTTGCAGATTTGTCCCACGTTCAATTATTTACTTTGAACTTTCAGGACCAAGCCCCTTGGCTTCCACGAGCTTCTCCTATTGGTTCTCAGCTTTCGGCTCACCCCCAAGTCTAGGAAATTTTCTGTATCTTGAGCATCTCTCCAAGATTCTCTTGGGTCTTGGCAATTGTTTGAAGGAGACTTCCAACCAAGTCCAATAGATTTTGGTCTGCTGCCATCATCAATGTGCACAACTGGATTTCACTTTTCTCACCTATGAGATGCATCATTGAAATTTTGTTAGACCAAGCATAATATAGGCATTAAAATCAGTCAATTAATTGCCCAATTGGCATGGCAGTCCAAGTCTTCTCAAGGATACTTTCATACTTTTCATGCCTTCCCAATAGGCACATGAGCTCATTCATGTCCATTCTTGGGCAGGGAATTAACTATTCCATCATTCACAATTTATTTTAAGCAATAAACACATTCTATTTTCAGTCATACATGCATTCAACAATCTTCTGTTTTCACAATGCATAAGCATATGTATATATATATATATATATATATATATAATCAGAAAAGGAAAGAGAGAGCAGCAAGAGTTATTCCCCTCTTTGTCTTGTTCCATTCTGGAACCCACGCCACCACTGTGGTTTTCATGCTCTTAGCCTCTTTCACTTCACCGTGAATGTTGGACCAACCCTTCTTGGCCATGACACTTAGTGTCTCCGGTCTATTCCAGACCTCTCAACCATGGAGCCTCCCCACATGGTTTGTCTACAACTCTCGGCTACTAGGACCTTCACAGTCCCACTAGTACCTTTTTCATTATTGCTCACTTTGAGCTCATTAGGACAAGCACATGTCCACATGCACACCTAGGATGCCCTCATAGTCCTCGCTCCTAGCGATACCTATATTCAAACATTGAATAGATTCACATGTTTAGTTTATTTTCATCGGTTTTTATCTCTTAAACAAGATCTTGGAATATCATAACTAAATCATATACACATGTATATTCATAAGCAAGAAGCTGCAAAATAATCCAATACTTATCTGTATTGTGTGTTTCCTAGTTAGTCCACAGGGTCCCGCTTTGCTTTGCAAGCCTTGGAATCTCCCATGGACTTGGATTTTAGGTCAGCACACAGGATGCTCCTCAACATCAAATAATTAATGTCCAACCAGTACACCTTCACGTCGACTGGGAAGGAACAAATTAGCCAAGCCAACACGGTTGGGTTTATCAGGCCATCAACAAATCAGCCAAGCCAACACAGTTGGGTTTATCAGACCATGCACTTATATCAACAATATATTTATATCAACAATGCACTTATATCAACAATACACTTATATCAACAATGCACTTATATCAACAAATCAGCCAATCCAACACAGTTGGGTTTATCAGGCCATGCACTTATATCAACAATACACTTATATCAACAATGCACTTATATCAACAAATCATCCAAGCCAACACAGTTGCGTTTATCAGGCCATGCAATTATATCAACAACCAAACTGCATATGCTTAGCCTGTCAACACAAGCAATATAAGCAAACTCATCAGCGTTATTGCTCTAAAACTGTAATCATACTTCATATCATTCACTATCAAGTATTGAAACACCAGGAGTGCGTCCACTCCCTAGGGTGTAGTCAATACTGAAAACCCTTTCATGACTTGACATCAGGAAAAGTGTGCACCCATTTTCGATTTGAGCCATGTAGGACCTATTCATACTCAAGAAATCTATCATAATGGAAATAAAATCAAAACATGATCTGCATATGGAATTTAACAATTTGACATGCATATTCTTAGCTAGGGTCACAGAGCACTTATCCATTTGCTGATGCAGTATTCCTTCGTTAAGGAGGAATGGGGGCTCCCTTCTCTGAGTTGGCAGCCCCTTGGTTTTCCATCCCAACTCCTTTCACATTCCATATCCACACATGTCTTACTGACATAATCTATACCATCTCACTCATGTTGCTTACCAAACATGCAGTGCAGATGGGACATTTCCAAAATGTCCAATGGAGTTTCACCCGAAACCCATTTCCAAGATAGGGGAAAACCTCCCCGTGAAGTTTGGCTCCCGCAGGCCATCACACATGGTCTTCCTGTAGCATGTACCCCTGGCACATTCCTCAAGTAGCCAAACAATCAATCAGTATCTACTAATACAATCCAAATTTGATTATTCCATAACCAAGCGATGGCATTAGTAATTAAATTGAATATGAATTTGCAACTCTGTCTACTACAGAAATTGATTTTCTTAGCAATGAGGTGATCCTCATTTGTTGGTCTCTTGTAAGCAGCACCACTATGCCCATTATGATTTTATGCTTACTAGAATAACATGAACACCCACTTACAATGCATCCTCCTGACACAATTCTATGCAAGCCAATAGTGATTAGTAGTTGTCAGCAATTTGTCACATCTGAAATTTACAAATTCAAATTGACAACTCATTCTGCATACAGACTAATTTCACAGCCATGAGACTCTTCTCATGAGGTTTGGCTCTTTCACAAGGTAGATTTCAGCCTTTATCATGGTCTTACCCATATTGCCATGCCCCAACCAATCTACCTGAAACCTGAACCTCAATCAACCAAACAAGTGTAAGTCTTGATGCATATAACTTTTTCATTGCTGCAACAATCACTGAAGCATTTTCAGAATTATAGAATTCAAATACTTCTAGCTGTTAGCATATCAATACCACCAAAACTCATTTACTTCACGTGAATCATTATCATACTAAAATTGCAAAGTCACATCATTTATACAATTTAAATGAAGTGTTTAGATACTCCTTACTTCACAAGCGTATCATTTGTACCACCTTGCCCTTCCATAGAGCATTTCCGGCAGCCAATCGATCATGACTACCCTCTTCATGCACTTACTATCCTGCATTCATAACAACTCTTGAAATGGTTCTAGAATTATCATCAATTCATCATTTCAGCCATTAGTTATTCATGATAAACAAGCATTATCTCGATGCATTCATGCAATGCATCGCAACATTTGCACCCATACTTATGTATGCATATTTACAACATTTACTCAAACATTTCATATGCATTCATTCAATGCATAACTATAAGATTTATAAATCTTTTAATGCATATCCACTCAATGCTACCTTGTATTGATTCTGGAATACTATGCATTCAAACATACTATGGCCTAACCATGACTACCTCCTATAGGATGCATTACTATAATCAAGACCATCAGTACCCACTTTCTTTGGGTTACTAAGCTCATAACAACATATACAAGCATGATACATTTCTGTAGTATAAATTTAAATAACCACATGGTATCAGATCTCTTGCTTTTCCACTTCATGCAATTGTCATAATTAAACCATTAACTACATGGATCCTACTTACACCCTTGACATTACCAGTTTGGTTGGTCTCTTGCAGGAGATTGCAGAAATCGCTCACCAAATTTTGATCCTGGATTTGTTGCCTTATCCCTTTCTCCATAGGGTTGCTGGTCACATTCATCAATATCAACAACATATTCAGCCATGCTCATGTTGTCGTTGGTTTTTCCACTAATTCCAACACCAATGCAATATTTCACCATTAGTGGTTCATTATAAATGTATAATTCTCACTATTTTTACCAATATGTAATATCCTATGCACGCAAGCATATCCCCATGCATTTTCAACATCCCCATGCCATAATTTTTATGTTCACAAGCTTATAAAATATAATATAGTTAGCAAGACAGGGTTTAAGGGACTTTCCTTTTCAAAACCCTCATCTTTGCTTGGAATTCCTCTTCCGCATAATAGCTGGTTCGACTTCATGGTCTTTGCTATCTCTAGGCATGCAATCCTCGGATTGTCCATATTGTCAGCAACACAATTCTTTTCAACAACCACTAGTACTTTTCTGCTCCTCATTCAAATTCTGGTGATTCTCCCTTGTTCCATGCTGGATAAGCTTTCCAACGCCTATCCCCATGCTCCATTCTAATTTTGGGTGTGAAAACCACACCACTTCAAGAATGATGATTTTCACCAAAAATTATACACTTTTACATACAACTGTATTCTCGTCCAAATTGCCAACTTCAGCCACCTATAATTTTCTTCCTTTTCAGCCTTGACACTGCTGAAAAATACACTAGAAAACAGTTGAAAATCGTTGAGAAGATCCCACTTGAAGACCCAAAACTTCCCTTGTCAAATTGGGTCTCATCCCATCTAAAATTCCGACACTTCGGCGATCCAAACAATAATTTTTCTCCGGCGCTCATTGGCGGCCCTATCATCTAGAACTTTCTGATGCATCAGATCCCTGGTTATCTAACTCCCGGATTGTTATCGGTGATGCTAGGGACTATGGTGTATCAATGATCGGAACGTTATCCCCTACAGCATCGGCGAGGAGTCTAAATTTCCACAACGCAGTATTCGCGATAAGGAGCACTATCCATCGGGTGGATAGTTCCTTAGGCATCCGCAATGGTGGGCAACAAAACATATGTGGGTTCCACGGACCATACAACCCGTCGACAGTCGAAACCTCTAAGCACTATGTATCGGCGATAAAAAATGAACGTGTCCGCTGTGTCAGTGACCAGAGCACTATCGACGGTTGAAAGCTCTAATCGTCGGAGTGATAGTTCAGTTGACAGCCGCAACGACGGACTCACAAACGCCTAAATTTTTCTGGCGTTCATCGGCAGTCTCATCAACTATTCTCTTTTGACATGTCGGCAGTCCAAATGACTAACTTTCGTTGACGTTTGTCTCTGCATCGACGGCTCCATCATCTAAATTTCGTCGATGGTCCGTCAAAACTTCCTCCTTTGTCTGCCGTCGCGTCAGCTGTTCCATCAACTAAGTTTCGTCGACGGCATCGGCGGTCGGATCTTCTAACGTTTTCTGATGATTTCAGCACTTAGAGAAATTTCATTCTCTTTTCTCCTCTGCGTCGGCGCCCTTATCACCTAACTTCCTCCGCCATTGTGGTTACTTCATCATCTATTTTAGATCGATCCCATCAACTAACCTTCACCGAAACTTCCTTTATCTTCCGCTGACGTATCGGCACTTTCAACATCTAATTTTCGGTGATCTTTAAATTAAACGGAGCCAATGTTTCGGCATTTTTCTCATCTAATTTCTTCCTACGTATCATCAGCGGTTCCATCAACTAAACTTCCTCTCTGTTCTGCAGACGTATCAGTGCCTACGTCCACTAATTTTCTCCGACGACGGTGATGTTTCGGCGACTCCATTATCTAATTTTCGTCGATCTGCTCAACTTCCAAACTTCGATGAATTCTGAAGTTTCCTTTCATTCCGTCGTTGTGTCCGCTACTTTCTTGACTAACTGTCACCGATGTTTCAGCAGTCTTGTCAACTATTCTTCGTCGATCGCCGATGGTCGATGTTGGAGGATCTTTCAACTAATCGAGCTAGCGTTTTGGCGGTCTTCGACTGATCTCCGTCGAAATTGCAGTCCCAACCTCCACTATTCTCTGCCGACGATCCGACAAACACTTAGAAAAATTTTCACAAATTTATTTCGACTGTCCTCCGTCGGGGAAACTTCTGCCTAGCTCTTTGTTGCATCGGAGGAGCTTCCCACTTAGTCTCCCAATGAGCCAACGGTCCTGGCACTTAGAAAATTTTCTAAGAAATTTCTGTCATTCACAGTTTCCTTCCTGCTGGGCAGAGGGCGACCTGCCTCTGCTATCTGATTCTTTGGCCCTCTGAGGCCCATGCTACAATGATGGCTCTATCACTATGTCTTCACGGCCCATTCAATGCCATGCTACAAAATAAGCTTTGATACCACTCTGTAACGTCCCCGACCCTCCGACTGGCGAAGAGGACGCTACCATAACTGTAAACATCTGGGAAACTAGCCCCATGAACATGAACATACATAAATGCTAAAATAAAATGCTTAAAACATAAAACATGCTAAGATGCATAGTCATTCACATACACAGTGGAAGCAACATACATGCATTTAGGCATTCAACATGTTCATCATAATTCATTAAACATCAAATATAATTGTAGAGACGAAATGGTCAAGAATACTCGTCTTATAAAGAATTCGTCCCGCAACCAGCTACGTCACTGCAACGTTCCACCCAACCATAGGCCAGTGTGCTCCTTAACCTCTCAACAACGCTGCCACCCTCGAGATGGGCATGATTCCCCAAGGAATAAGGAACAAACAGGATTACACATAGCCAAGGATACACTAACCATCCAAGCCAACACAGTAGGGTTTATCAGCCTATCAAGGAGCTGGGAAAAGCTGAATGCTAAGCTGGGGAGCTCATTGAAGAGCTAAGGACTCCTACACCAGAACTAGTCTGACTTCTAGGACACCCACACACACCCAACACCAGGGAATTAGTCCCTTCTCTCCTACATAGTCCCTCAAGCCTTGAGCCCCCTTTCTAGTGCTACTCCAAGGTTGTGGAGAAGAAAGCCAGCCCTCTAGATCTGTCTGTGTGGCTCCCAAACACCCCCAAGTTTATCAAGCAAACCAAGCCTTCATCCCACTCTAGCACAGTCCGAATACCAACCACTGCATACATGTAGCCAACAAGCGGTTCACAACTTAGACAAGGAAAAATGATCACTGAGTCGTTCTTGGCCCTATCGTGGCCAAAACGACTCAGTAAGAGCCACAACAAACCAAAAAGTAACTCAAACCGACAGCAACAAACAATGTGGAGAAAACCACATCCCCTGACTCAATAATGAAGCAACGAGACAATTACACAGCCCAAAAATGGAAGAGGAAAGTCAAGTTCTTAGATGGGTAGGGTAAAAACATATACACAGGACACAAATCGGTATGGAAACACACATACACATCGCCCAGAACGCGAAGAGCTCCTTCCTAAGAAATCATGGGTGGCAAAAATCCGCTTCCCAACTCACTGCATGAGTAAAAACTACACCGAATCCTGTGCGTGAGGACGAGAGAACGACTCTCTGTGTGAGATGGAATAACGAAGGAGAATCCCATGAATGGTGCATGAGGAATCCAAACCTCTGTGTGAGATGAACAAGATTGGGAGAGTGGGAGAGTGGAAGTGTCTCATGCATTCGTGGAGAGAAGAGTCTGCTGGTGGAGTAGGCACGTGGGAAAGGACTGACAGTCCTGCCACACCCACCACTACCCAGCAATAACTGCCCCAACTACATCAGGGGTTTAACAACAGACACATGGATTTTCCCCCAAAGGCTCAAGGTTTAACAATCCCCCCCCTTATCCTTAGCAAAATCATGCCCTTTTCATTATCGTTGCACCGTCGTAGCTGGCTGTAGGTTCATTTTAATTAAAGTGCATATGTACATGATGCCAAAACTATAATGTGCTGGATAGCACAATATACCATTGGAAATGATCCCAATTGCTGAAACATAACACAACCAAATCGATGGTGGGGATTTTGCCTTTAGCTCCACACCACGATTAATTACAATATATACATCATGTATCTTTTAATGCAAATGGGGTCAAAACCAGGGTGTTACACCATGTTTTTGTTAGGATTGTTAGCCTTTATGCATGTGTTGTGTTGAACTGTGTATCTTTGCAGAGCCGACTTCAGCGTTTTCCTGAATATTCATGTATGTCGGTGGAGTATAGAATTCGTGCATCAATTTCTTACTCGAATAGATGAGTTAGAGTGTAGATTCATGCATAAGAGGATTAGGCTAAAGAATCGAGAAGATTGCAGGCCTGATTGATCAATTCCATGATCAATCGGTGCAATCTGCATATTTTCTACCATTGATAAGTTTCACAGAGAATGAACATTCGATATTGAGTCCACAAATAAAGATCTGACGGTCTAGAAGAAGCACGGAACGGAAGTTTAGAGGAAGTTAACAGATTCGTAGATATCTGAGGGGTCCGCATCAAAAGCATATCGACAGTCAGAGTGAGGATCGCAAAGATCTGATGGCTGGGAAATTGCGAAGGAAAAGTTGTGGAGAGGAAGTTGCGAGGAGGAAACTTTAGGAAGTTGACATCCCGCATCTCGCAACCCACACTACTACATTTCGACCAAAAATCCGACGGCCATCATGTCGGATTTTCGACACTTTCCTGTCGCATGTATGACACTTTGATTTTTTTTTAAGCGTCAGAAACTTGTCATCGGTTATCTGACACCTGAGTAACCATCGGTTAAGTGACACTTCAGTAACCGTCGGTTAAATTTAAAGCGTCGGTTAAGCGACAGAATATCTTCGACGGTAGTGAAATTTTTTTGAGAAAATAACCTTCATGCCATCGGTTAAGCGACAGAAGGTCCGTCGGATAAGCGACTGTTAGTCAATTTTTTTTTTAAATATTGCAAAAAATATTGAGGAGTCGTCGCTTAAGCGACGGTTATAGAGAGTAACCGTCGGATAAGCGACATCAAGAACTGTCGCTTAAGCGACGGCAGGGAATTTTTTTTTTTTAAATATTTCAAAATTGGGTACTTTGCATGTTGAACTATTGATGTGTAAGTTGGCTTGGTCATTGCCTGCATTCGAGCCTCGAAGTTGGCTATATCAATCCCTTGAATGTGGATCTCAATTGGTACAGGATGCACACCAGGTGGAAAATTGAAAATCCCAGGTGCAGTAGCACCAATCCACTCTCCAAGATCTTTAGCATTTGCAAGTGAAGTGGAAAGCGCAATAATACGGATACGATTTTCAATTTGGCTTGAAATATACCTCATTCTAGACACATCTACCTCCAGGATTGGACCACCCTCTCCTCCAATTAAATGAATTTCATCCACAATGAAAAGGCTGACTTGTTGAACCAGTTTGCGTTGTTTCCATCTCCGAGACAAAGCATCCCATTTCTCTGGTGTGCTTATTATTATCTGGCCCTTTTCAAGGAGCTTCAAATCAGTTGCAGATTCACCTGTCAGCTCAACTACTTTCAGTTCCAATCCTTTTCCAAATTTCTGCTCCCAATCCCGATATCGCTCTTTGGCAAGAGCTTCTATAGGAGCAATATAGACACATCGAAATACACTGTCTGTGCCTTTTTGATGCAATCGTAGTAAAGCAAACTCAGCACAGATAGTCTTACCGCTACCAGTAGGTGCTGCAACTAAAACATTATCATTTGAGTTATAAAGCACAGTAAATACCTGAGTTTGAATAGGATTGAAGTGTCTAAATTGTTGATAAAGTGCTTCATATGAGGGATTTCTTAATGCAGACACAGGAAGTGGCTGCATAGCAACTCAGTTGGAGGTGGGTATTTCTCTGGAAAAATAAGATGTCTAAATGAAACTGGCAATATTGTCTGTGACCCTAACCACTTATCAGATACAACACGAATAAAGTACTGGGGAGGAAGAGGTTCATGGATGGGGACAGTGAAGCTCAGATGATGGTCATCTTCAACAAACTGCATTTTTAACATAAAATATTCATGATGGAGTATATATTCACCATCATTGTCTTCTACTATTATCCAAAAAGGTTCCACATATCCATGAATCTTTTCATCCCACTGAAAATCTGGAGTGATAGTTAGTTCTACTTTAAATACAATTCGTGTTATTGGTTGGACATGAGCAGAAAGATCCAACTTTGGAAATTGATGGACAAATTTATGAATGCTTTTACCCATCTTTTGAAAACGAATGAGCTCCCCAATCTCTTGAGCAAAGAGATCATAGTATCGATCCCAAGCTAAATCTTTCTTTTCAATTTTGGTCAAAATATCATTTGGGGTGCCTTTGAATTGACGAAGAGGAGTTTGAACACTCCACATGCACCTATTAACCATTCTGCACAGATTAAGAGCTCTTTTGGCTAACTCAGCCCATCCTCTTTTTAGGACAATCTCAAAAAGCACCCTCATCAAGCGACCTGCACTCTGAAAGCATAACCAAAAAATTAATACAAGAGATAAGGTAGCAATTCTATGACAATAAACATTATTGCAAAATACTACATATACTTCAATAGTAATCAAAACCCATGTACTTTTCTCAAGCATTAAATAGAAATGTACTGTAGACTGATATATTGTTAATTAAGCATTTCTAGCAGCAAAAAACAAAGTAAAAAACAGCAAACAGTTACAAAAAACAGACAGTAATTTTGGTCAAGCAGACCCTGGAAAAACTCCCTAGGGGAAAAAACAATCAAGAGAAAATTTATTATCAAGCAGCAGTTAAATATTAGAACTTGTAATAGCATTAATATCTAGCATTAAATGTTATATTGCAGTACAAAATCTTTCTCAAAATCTAAGCCAAAAATTCTCCTCGAAAACTATGTTATTTGCTACCTAGGAAAACGTTCCCAACTGATTGTGCAGGCTGTATGGCCCAGGCTAGTCAATCAGCAAGGTCAGTGTTACCCCTCCAAATGCATCTACATTTTGAGTATGTTACCACCCCATTTTGACAGGTTTCTCCATAAAGCAGCAGGGGAGGTTATGAGTTTTTCTTGGTTACATAGGGTGCTGCTTAGGCCTCCACAGCCTGCAAAACACCACACAAGTCATCCCAGTACTGTTAACTCTTCTATGTGATCCAAATTTTAATGTTCGTCTCTTTGTAATGAAGATGCTCTGTTGTCTAGCAGAAGATTGAAAGATCAACATATAAGAAAGAGAATTAGAGCAACATCCGGGCTGATAATTGAATGAAGGAATTTCATGTTGTTGAGCGTGTATGCTCCTAGAGCAATTTTGTTTGGTTTTCACCATTGTTCTGCAGGTCATCTTTGGC
>LPNX011063419.1:351693-393465 GCA_001517045.1 Pseudotsuga menziesii
AACAAAAGCACCACCGCCTCACCGCCTCCAAGTCAGCTGAGCCTACCTGTTATCCCTTAAATCCACCTGATCTCCTGCAAATCCTTCTACACTTACGCCTTAGGTGCCACAACTATACTTTCCACCACGCATTGGAACAGTATTTTGCACATCTTGGTTTAGTTAAATCTCAATATTTTCCCCTTCACCGTTCATTCTCTGCCTGTGATGAACAAAAATCAATATTCTAAAGCCAGAAACCCTCGTCTACTGCTCCAGAACCAGACCATTCATTTCACAGATGTGCCACTTTTTTACTTCAAGTTTCAGCAATCCAAAGACTAGTTAAAATCTTCCAAACCCCTACTTGCTGCGAGTACCTACTGAAACCTTCAAAAACAAGCAAGAAACAACCTGTTTTTGCAATACTCAAGATGATTTCAAACGCAGAAAATGCATCCACCCCTCCAATTCACAGGCCCTTCCCTCATACACCAGAATCCACTAAATGTTCAAAAATAAACCCCAAAGCAAACCATTCCTAAGAGATTAGCGCCAAACTTTAACAAGAAAAGAAAGAAAAGAAAGCATGAGTTCTTGAATTCGCCGCTTACTAACGAGCCGTCGCTTAAGCGACGGTTGTGGCCACATTTACAAAAAAATATTTATCTTTGTGATTTTTGGTACAGTTTAAAAAAAAAATCCATGCGCCGTCGGAAGTAACCGTCGGATTTTGGATCGAAATGTAGTAGTGCCACTTGCGAGAAGGCCATTGTGGAAAGAAATATGTGAAGCGCAACATTGGGTGTTCAAGATCCCGCATCCTGAAACCTAACTGCAAAAGCTTTGTTGCAGAAACAGAGTTGCGGAACAGTGATTGCGGAGGCAAAATTGCGGGGGGGCAATTTTAGCATAGAATTTCACGATTAGGCTAAATTGGGAAGTCCTGCTAAGTGTGGGAGCCACTAGATCCTGGAAGTGCTGGTTGGTTTGGCTGAGGTTGATCTCGTCCTACACCAGTTTTTGTATCAGAGTGGGAAGAGATTTCCTGTTGAGAAATTCCACAGTTGACGTTGTGGGTAGAATTTCTGAAGGAGCAAGGAGAAGCTCATGTGAGAGAGAAGCGTAGCTGTAGAAGTATGGAAAGAGAAAAGAGGAGTTCTCAAGGGGTTATGGATAAAGAACCAGCCTTGCCGAAAGGCCAAGGGAAAAAAAGAGGCTTGGTGAAGTAAGTTGTAACGGTGTGAAAGAGAACTATTATTGCAGAGGCTTAGTGTGAGATGGATGCACAGATTGGAAGAGCAAGAGGTCGTGATAGAGGTAGAGCAGGAGGGAACATAGAAGTTATAGATGAAATGAGGGAGTTAAGGGCACATCTGGAAGCCATGTAAATGGACATACGAAGAGACCCAGAAGCAGGGGATGTAAGTGAACCTCATGATGAAGAGCAAAGAGAAGAAGTTGCACCTATGTAGGAAACACTAGAGTTAAGATATTTCATATCTATTCTAGGAGTGACTTCAAGGCCAAGACCGGAGGTTGCCTACCTATGATGGGACTCTTGTCATGGAGCATCTCATTGACTGGATGAGTGAGCTGGATAAGTACTTTGAGTATGATGAGGTAGAAGAAGACAAGAGACTCAGATTGGTTGTGACAAGGTTGAAAGGGCATGGATCCTTATGGTGGGATAATGTGCAAACAGAAAGAAGGAGGAAGAATAAACCATTGATAAAAAGCTGGGATAGAATGGTGGAAAAGGTGAGGGCTCAGTTATTTCCCAAATATTACCAGTTAATTCTGTAAAGGCAGTTATAGAACCTTAGGCAGATATTGTTAACAGTGAGGGAGTACACTGAAGAGTTTTACAACGTAAACCTAAGGGTTGGATATGAGGAAGAATCAGCAGAGAAAGCTGCTAGATATGTGAATGGTCTAAGGATGGATATCCAAGAAGAGATCAGCATGATATCTCCTAGAAAGACGGATGAGGCGTATCAGTGTGCCTTGAGGGCAGAGGAAAATATAGCAAGGAAGCAGAGCTTCAATAGAGGTCGCGATTCAGTCAGAGGAAGAGGGAAAGTGACTGGAAAAGGAAGATTTGGACCATAGAGAGGAGAGTCAAGTAACTCTAACCAGCAAGAACAGCATGGTAGAGGAGGTGATTCTAGTAGAAGAGGAACTTACCAAGGAGGTAGAGGAAGAGGATAAAGCGGAGAGACTATCTTACAAATGCAACTAGTTGGGGCATAAGTTGTTTGAGTGTCCAGGAAAAGAAGACGTAGGAAAAAGAGGATCCTATGTATATCAGAATGAGAAGTAGCAAGAACAGTTGAAGGTAGAGGGAGTCTTGCTAGAGACATGAGATCCTGCCCAAAGAAAATCGTTATTCAGGACTACATGTAAAGTCCAAGGGAAGTGTTGTAAGATGGTGATTGATAGTGGGAGTACTAACAATATTGTCTCCACAAAGATGGTGGAGAAGCTGACTTTAAAGAATACCAAGCATCATGTTCCATACAAAGTATCTTGGTTACACAAAGGACATCAAATCCTGGTGAGTGAGCAATGTGTAGTTGATTTCCAAACAGGTCCATATAAAGACAAGATTCTGTGTGATGTGATGCCCATGGATGTTTGTCACATACTATTAAGCAGGCTGTGAAAATTTGATAAGAAAGTAACTCATGATGGTATGAGTAACTGTCATAGTTTCGAGCAAAATGGGATAAAACATGTACTTCACCCTTTACAAGAAGGTAGTACCGCAAGACAGTCAACACCTAAAGTTATAATGTTGTCGGGAAAGGAATACTTGTAGCAGGTTGAGAAATAAGAGTTGAACTATGGTGTGGTATGTAAGACAAGAGTGGTGATGACGAAGACCAGCATGGCAGATCTACCTGAGGAGGTTCAGGAGATGTTGAGTGAGTTTAGTGACATTGTGGTGGATTATTTACCTAATGAGTTACCACCAAGGAGGGATATAAGTCATCAGATTGATTTTATTCCAGGAGCCAGTTTACCAAACAAGGCAACATATAGGTTGACACCTCAAGAGAATGGAGAATTGAGGAAGCAGGTCCAAGGATTGTTGGAAAAAGGATTAGTCCAAAAGAGTCTGAATCCATGTGCAGTACCACCAATGCTGACACCAAAGAGGGATGGTGAGTGGAGGATGTCTACTGACTCCAGAGCAATTAACAAGATTACCATCAGATATAGGTTTCCATCACCAAGGATGGATGACATGATGGATTGCCTAGTGGGGCAACATGCTTTTCAAAACTGGATTTGAAGAGTGGATATCACCAAATCCGAATCAAAGAAGGAGATGAGTCGAAAACGGCCTTTAAAACAAATGATGGGTTATATGAGTGGTTTGGCATGCCATTTGGATTGTCCAACGCACCAAGCACTTTTATGAGATTGATGGATGAAGTCTTGAGAGATTTCATAAGTAAGTTCGTGATAGTTTACCTTGATGACATTTTGGTTTTCATCCAAATAGAAGAAGAGGATCTAAGGCATCTGAGATATGTTTTAGAGAGGCTACAATAGGAAAAGTTGCTGATAAATGTGAAGAAGTGCACATTCATGAAGACAGAGCTAGTATATTTGGGTTTTGTTATCTCCAGAGAAGGGTTGAAGATGGATCCAGAAAAGGTGCAAGCAATCATTGATTGGACTTCACCTAGGAACATATTTGAGGTAAGAAGATTTCATGGATTGGCAAGTTTTTATAGGAAGTTTATAAAGAACTTCAGTGGTATTTGTGCATCTATCATTGAGACAATTAAGAAAGATAGACAACCATTTCAATGGACAGCAGAGGCTGAAAAGAGTTCTCAATTCTTGAAGAAGAAGATCACTGAACAACCAGTATTGAAGTTACCAGACTTCAACCACCCTTTCCAAGTAAAGTGTGATGCTAGTGGAGTAGAAATCGGGGTTGTACTCAATCAGGAGGATAGGCCTATACCGTATTTCAATGAGAAGATGAATGATACCGAGCAGAAGTATTCGTCTTATGACAAGGAATTTTATGCTCTTGTTCAAGCAATGAAGCAATGGAGGAACTGTTTGATGCCTAGAGAATTTGTGTTATATTCTTAGTAACCATGCATTACAGTACATTATGCAGCAACCTAAGTTGAACCTGAAACATGTCAAGTGGGTTGAGTTCTTATAGATCTTTACCTTTTTGTTGAAACACATAAGTGGACAGTCAAATAGAGTAGTTGATTATTTGAGTAGGAGACTGTTGATTATGCAAGAAAATCAGATCCAAGTCTTGGGATTTGAGCATTTGAGAGATTTGTATGAAACTAACATTGATTTCCAAGAAGCTTACAGGGCTTGTAAGAATACAGTAGAGGTGGAAAGAGAGTCGTGGACGGAGTATACACTTCAAGAGGGTTTGCTCTTTAAAAATAGTAAACTGTGTGTACCAAAGTGTTCTATGAGAGAGAACTTGATACAGGATAAACATAATGGAGGTATGGTAGGTCACTTTGGAAGTGATAAAACCTTTGGACAGTTGGGTCATTTCTATTTTTGGTCAAGGATGAGGTCTGAAGTGGAGAAGTTTGTAAGTAAATGCAAAGTGTGCCAGCATGCTAAGGGGATAATCCAGAACACAAGATTGTATACACCCTTGCCTATTCCAACTAGGCATTGGGATTCTGTGAGTATGGATTTCATTCTGGGTTTACCAAGAACTCAGAGGGGACATAATTCTATCTTTTTTGTGGTGGATAGATTCACTAAGATGGCACATTCCATTCTGTGCTACAAGACTAGCGATGCCACACACATTGCTAACTTGTTCTTTGATGAAGTTGTGAAGCTACATGGTTTACCTAGAAGCATTGTATCAGACAAAGATGTGAAGTTCATAGGTCATTTCTGGAGGACCTTGTGGAAGAAGTTGGGTACCAGACTGAACTTCAGTTCAGCATATCATCCACAGTCTTATGGACAAACCGAAGTAGTCAATAGGAGTCTGGGGAACATTTTGAGAAGTTTGATTGGCGAGAGACCTAAGCAGTGGGACAGAGTATTAGCTCAAGCTGATTTTTCCTATAATGATTCACCAAACAGGAGTACATAGATGAGTCCATTCCAAATTTTGTATGGAATGCATCCAAATGGAGTGTGTGAACTTCATGACTTAGGTCAATTGGAGAAATGAAGTTCTAATAGAGAAGAGTTTGCTATGAGGATTAGTGAGCTCCAGTAGCAAGTGAAATCAAGGTTACAGCAGAGTAACGCCAGTTACAATGCTGAAGTAGATTCCAAAACGAGAGAAAAGAACTATGAAGTAGGAGATTTGGTCTTAGCATATCTGAACAGAGACAGATTTCCAAAGGGGGAGTATAACAAGCTGAAGATGAAGAGTATTGGACTCTTTAGAATACTCAGGAAATTCTCAGCAAATTATTATGAGTTAGAGATTCCTATAGGAGTTGGTATTTCACCAATATTTAATGTAGTAGATCTATATCCTTATGTAACAGGTGACACTAGAACCTTTGCAGAAGGTGAAGATCCTAATGAATACTTACAATGGCTGGGGCAGATACCTATGGCACAGCCATTGGAAGTTGAGGCCATTCTGGACACTAAAGTGGTAAAGAGTACGAGGAAGAAGGACTATCTAGAGTATTTGTTCAAATGGAAGAAGTGACCAACAAAGGATTCTATTTCGATGAGCGCTACAGAGTTGGAAGCCAAGGGTTTCACCATAGTCGATATAATGAACAGGGGTTCATAATTTTTCTACCTTGCAAGTCTGATGTAGGAGCATCATGGCATGCCAGCAATGTGATGAGTTGGTCACATGTTGTGGCATCTTTTTGTAACCATTTGTCCTGATTCATAGTCTTTTAGCGATGTAGGGAATCATTGTGGATCATGACTCCCTGCGTGGAGATCAAGTCGTCGGTAGTTTGTTTTAGTCAAGGATGTTTCATCATGCATAGTAGTTTTTGTTTTCAGTTGCAGGACCACTCAGGGATAGGAGTAGCGGTTTATTTTAAATAGACAGTTCAAAGATGTAGAGGGGGTTCTACTCTTCAACATTAGAATTTCAAGTTTGCAGAGAAGAGGACAAATCAGTGTCTGGTTCCTACTTGTAAAAAAATTTTGAAGAATCAGAAGGAGAGAGATCCAAGCCCTATGCATTTTCCTTTTTTGATTAATAGAAGGATTAACTGTGTGTTTGTTAGGGTTGTTAGCCTTTATGCATGTGTTGTATTGAATGGTGTATCTTTGCAGAGCCGACTTCGGCGTTTTCCTGAATATTTTTGTATTTCAGTGGAGTATTGAATTCACGCATCAATTTCTTGCTTCAATAGATGAGTTAGAGTGTAGATGCATGCATAAGAGGATTAGGCTAAAGAATCGGGAATATGGTAGGCTGGATTGATCAATTCCATGATCAATCAGCGCAACCCGCAGATTTTCTGCCATTGACAAGTTTCATAGAGAATGAATGGTTGAGATTGAGTCTGCAGATAAAGATCGGACGGTCTAGAAGAATCCCGCAATGGAATTTGCGAGGAATTTAACAGATCCATAGATATCTGAGGGGTCCACATCAAAAGCAGATCAATGGTCGAAGTGAAGGCCGCAAAGATATGACAGCTGATAAATTGCGAAGGAAAAGTTGCGGAGAGGAAGTTGCAGGGAGGCAACTTTAGGAAGTTGACATCCTGCA
The DNA here is from genome assembly GCA_001517045.1 of Pseudotsuga menziesii. Lineage (NCBI taxonomy): Eukaryota > Viridiplantae > Streptophyta > Pinopsida > Pinales > Pinaceae > Pseudotsuga > Pseudotsuga menziesii. The sequence continues at coordinate 358,394 of LPNX011063419.1, forward strand.
ACCCACTTGCGGGAAGACTGTTGTGAAAAGAAATTTGTGGAGCACAACATTGGGTGTTCGAGATCCCGCATCCTGCAACCCAACTGCGGAATCTCTATTGCAGAAACAGAGTTGTGGAACGATGATTGCGGAGGCAAAATTGCGAGGAGGCAAATTTAGCGTAGAATTTGGCCATTAGGCTAAATTGGGAAATCCTGCTAAGTGTGGGAGCCACTAGATCCTGGAAGTGCTGGTTGGGTTGGATGAGGTCGATCCTAGCCTGCACCAGCATCACTTGATAAAAGTGTTTAAGAGATGTAGGAAAAATGGGATATCTCTCAATCCACAAAATTCATTCTTTTATATGGAAGAAGGGAAGATCTTGGGCCATATACTTTCAGCCCAAGGAGTAAATATAGATCCTAATAGAATTGAAATCATTAACATTATCCCTTTCCCAAGGAAAAATAAGGCACTATAGTCACTCTTTGGTAATATCAATTTCTTGAGAAGGTTCATGTCTAACTTTGTTGAAGTAACAAAACATATGACCAAAATGTTAAAGAAGGATGTTGACATTTTGTGGGAGAATGAATCCAAACGTGAATTTGCAGCTATAAAATAGGTGTTATGGAAGCCCTAGTACTGACCAGACCTGATTATTGTAAATATTTCAAGATATTCCCATTTTACCCTGAACATACCATAGGTGTTGTCCTGCCACAATAGAATATTGAAGGGTATTAGAAACCAATTTCCTTTTTCAGTAAAGCACTTAGATATGTAGAGTTGAAGTACAATATCATGGAAAAACAAGCATATGCTCTAGTTAAAGCACTTAAGTATTTTAGGGAATACGTCCTACAATATTGGATCATGGCCTTTGTTCCTCACATGGGAATCAATGAGATGTTATGTCAACCATAGGATGATAGAAAGTGGGGAAAATGGATAACAAAGATAGAGGAATTTTACAAGGTAATAAATCCCTTCAAGCTACTCAAAATTCAAGGGATGGAAAATTTAATAGATAAGGAAAATTTGCAGTTAATAGGGGTCCATGCACTCTAGGTTGAGGAAGGAGGAGAGCTAGACAGTGAGACACATAGTTATCTTAAGGCCTCCTATAACTAGTCTAGTTGGTATAATGATAAAGCACGTTTACTAATGACTAAGAACTTCCATCCAAAACTAGACAAGTCTCATTGGTATTGTGTTGAAGATGTGAAGTTGCATTGGAACAAACCTAAGGGAATCTTACTCAAATTACATTTAGAAAATGAGGCTGAAGACTTGGTCAAATACATGTATCAAGGGATATATGGAGGACATTTTTCTACTAGGGATAGAACAAATAAAATTATTAGGTATGGGTACTATTGGAAAACTATGTTTTCATATGTCCATAACTTTGTAAAATACTACGTAGCCTCTCAAAATTTTGTTGGTAAATAGAGACTCCCAACCCTTCTATTGAAACATGTTTAGGTTGAGTACCCTTTTTAGCAATGGTATATAGACTTCATTGGAGAGATTCATGCCATATCTATTTTCCAGCATAGGGGCATCCTAATTGTCAAATACTATTTCATCAAATGGGAAGAATTTGTCACCAATCAGTCCATCTACATATAGTTCATTAGGTTTCTAGAAGAGAACATCATGTCCAAATTTGGCTACCCTAAGAAGATACTAGCTGGAAATTGCAAAGCTTTATGCTCCATTAAATTGATCTCTTTCTACTAGTAATATAATGTCATCCTCGGTCATTCTTGAAATTACTACCCTCAAGGAAATGCTCAAGTAGAGTATTCATAATGAAAACACTAGTAGAGAATAAGAAATATTGGGACTCACATCTCATGTATGATTTATGGGTAGCTAGGATTTCCACTAAGATATATACATGGAAGGCACCTTTTCAACTAGTATATGTTCTTGAAGAAGTATTTCACATCTAGTTAGAAACACCAACTATTAAATTACTACAATATTTGAAGATAGATCCAAATAAATTCAAAAGAAGGATAATCAATTATTATAGGTTCAATAACATAAAAGTTAGTTCTACCATGGTTTCAAGTAATATAAAAACAAAATGAATACCATTTTTTATAATAATAATAAAAGGACAAATGTAGAAGGTTCACTGAAGGAGATATGGTGCTAATATGTGAAAAAAGACATGGAAACCCTAGAAAACATGGGAAGTTTGATAACCTGTGGGTCAACCATCTTCTCATCAAGGACAAATCTGGGATGGTGTTTACTGATTTATTTTTGTTCAAACTAGAAGGAAAAAATTTGGACTATCCTTTCAATGGCAAGTACCTAAAGCATGTTTTGTCTCCATGAGATAACCATTAGAAATATTTTGTATAATAACATTTTTATTTCCATGTATAGTGCGTAACTATTTTCAGATTCACTCCTACAATCTAATTCTAATCTCCATCAAGCGATTTTTCTAAGTCTGCAATTAGCAATTTTGTTAATAAACCTCAAGTCATTTTGACTATACATCCCAATAGATAAGGAAATAGTTTTCTCAACCTATATATTCTCTGTATATTCTTGGAATCTCATAGGGAGGATATGTCCCACATAACCATCCAATGTTGTTCCGAAAAAAAATCTCATGATGATTGTCCAAACAATTGGCATTTCCCTCATCCTAATGAGCATAAGTATTCCTTTTGTCATAAAGGAAAACAATTGTCTAAATCTGGATTAATAGGTATCAACCATATGAGCATAGAGACAATATCAAGTGATAATAGGGAAAGACCCCTAAGAATAACCTAGATGCATCATGCTACACCCTAACCTCTCGTCTCCACCATTCATGCATCAAAACATGCATAAGTGGTAACAAATAGGGGTCCGTTGCGAATGGTATAGATTCATCATAAAAATATCAATGTTTAATCATGGCCATTCGGACAATGACATAATTGGGAATTACCAAGGAGGGGTCCCCCACAAATGGATACAATTCATCATGCAATCTCGTCCATTCATGTATTACAACATGATCAAGAGGTATAACGGAGGGGTGCCCTGCAGATGGATACAATTTATCGTGCCACTATCCCTCATGAAATCTCATTCAATTATGCATTACAACATGATTGGACAGAAAAAATTAGGGTCCCCCATGAATGGTGAAAATCTGATATCATTGAAGGTGTGATTAATCACAGCCATTCACACAAGGGGGAGGGATAACTTCCTTTTGCATATGTGAGGAATAAATATACTCCTTAAGATCCACCCTATCACCTGAGTTGAAATATTATAAATATATCACCTTTTAATTATGTAGTGTGTGGGGTATACCTAGTCCAGTCAACCATTCGGTAACCAATAAGAATCAAACACTTGTCCCTCTAGCTCAGAAAAAGGGACGTCAACACCATTGATTTTCTCAATTTACATGTGCATGAGATATTAGGGGTGGTACCTCGCTAACAATTAGATATATATCATGTATGTCCCATTGCATTATCATGATCATTCACAGAAGGGAAAAATGGTTGAGACCCCACATGAGTTCGACCTCACCAATGTCCAAGATCAAACCTAGAAATTTGGGTTATTCAATCTAATCCATTTGCACAAGCGAGGGTTAGTCACCTTCAACATGTATGGGACTACCACAAATAGTTCATTTGTAACACCTCGGTTTTGACCCCATTGCATTAAATGCACATGATGTATATATTGTAATGATCATGGTGTGGAGCTAAAGGCCAAGGCCCCGCCATTGATCGGTTATTGTATGTTTTGGATTTAAATTTGTCACGGACGGTATATCGGGGCATGCGGCATATATTATGCTTGTCACCATGTAAATATGCATCTATAATTAATTAAATGAACCCGACCAGCTACGATCGCGGCAACTAAATTGAGAAAGGGCATGATTTTCACGAGTATAAGGGTGGGGAATTTGTCAAACCTTGGCCAATGGGGTAAAAATCCATGTGTCTTCTTTCCCTGTTTTATTCCAACCACTTTCATTAAGAATTGTTGCTGGTGGTTGAGGAAGTTATTGTCTTTGGGAGTGGGGTGGCAGTACTATCAGTCCTCACCCACACGCACACTCCACCACAGTGTTTGACTTCCTAATGGCAAGAGAAACCTTCACGCACTCTCCACTACTACGCAGGCCTCACGATTTTTTGTTCACCTCTATGCACAGGATTTACCTGGTTTTCACTCTTGCGGACGCATTCTCCTCTCCACACCTGTGTTGAACACTCACGCATGTCTAATTCGCGCCTTCCCTGTTGTCTATTCACCCACGCACGAGCTGGGAGCTGTTCATCTTCGCGCGTGAACCAATGTCCGTTCATTATCCTCACGCACAGGAATTTCCTGGTTTTTCGACTGATGCAGCGAGCTAAGAGCCGTGCTCTTCCATCCACGAACTACTGTGAAGGGCCATTCACGTTTTCGGCTGTCTCACAGACTGGTATGGTCGTTCTGTCCATTTCACGCACAGGATTGGGAAGTCTGTGTTTTCCTCTTCCTCGACATGGTCTATGTAAGTTCCCCTGGTTGGCTTTGTTGCCCAGGACGGGTCATTGTTTTTCCCTTTTTGTGAGCTACATTCACTGTTACGTTTGGGACTGTATAATTCCCTGAGGAGTCGTCTTCCCTGTTGAGCTGTAATTGATGATTTAATTGCATGTGTGCAATGGTTGGTCTTCGAACTGCGTTGGGAGCAGGGATGGGGCTTGGTTTGCTTGATAAACCTGGTGTGTTGGAAACCACACAGACAGAGCTAGAGGGTTGGCTTTCTTCTCCACAACCCCTGAATAGCACTGGAAGGGAATGCAGGGCCTGAGGGACTGTGTAGCAGAGAAGGGACCAATTCCTTGTGTTGGGTGTGTGTGGGTGTCTTAGAAGTTAGGCTAGTTCTGGTGTAGGTGTTCCTAGCTCTGGAATGAGCTCACCAGCTTAGCATTTAGCCTTTCCCAACTCCTTGATGGCCTGATAAACCCAACTGTGTTGTCTTCGTTGTGTTTTGTATACCCTTGGCTATGTGTAAGCCTGCTAGTTCCCTTATTCCTTGGAGAATCATGCCCAGCTCGGGGGTGGCAGCACTACTGAGAGATTAAGGAGCACGCTAGCATATGGTTGGGTGGAACGTTGCAGCGAGATAGCTAGTTGCGGATCAAGTTATTCATAAGATAAGTGCTCTTGTCCATTTCTACTTCTGCAACTATATTTACTGTTAATGACTATAATGGACATGTTGAATGAATGCTTGTATGAATGTATGATGTTTCCGCTATGTCTGATAGATAATTGCATCTGTGCATGATAAATGTTCATGTGTGCATGTTTCTACTTCAATACGTTTGCTTCAGCATTATGTTTTAGCACTTTTTATGCATGTACATGTTCATGGGGCTCTTAGCCCATGTGTTTGAAGCTTGTAGTCGTGTCCTCTTCACCGGTCGGAGGCATGGGGACGTGACATCATTTATCAATCCAATAGAATATCAATGATACAGGTCAATCGTGAATGTGCAAGGAATATTCAAGTTTCTTAGATTCCCAATTTTTCCACCTCAACTTGAATCTTGAAGAAGGGCCTACTCGCAAATAGGTATAATGCATAAGGAAGACTCGCCCCAAATTAGTCCTCGTTAAGTTTTCATCGATGATAAAAGGACATTAAACCTTCAAACTTAGATTGAAAATGCATGGGCCACCCTAAGAAACAACAACCGTTACCATGTCAATCAATCTTTCTTCAAGCCTACCATGTCTTGAATATGAGTTGTTTCGGTTCTATGGGATGGTGGTTTTCCAAACCTCTCCTTGGATATGAATTAACTTGAACAAGAAACATGGAAAGGTGTTTTATGGTTTAGGTTAAATAGGGGAAAATTAAATATTGAGCATATCAATGACCTAAAATGAACCTGGACCACCAATCTCTAACCATCTCCATCTTTGATTTTCCTCCTCCCTAGAAACAGAGGGCATAAAAACCCAAAGAATTAATGATTCCTTTTTGGGGGGAATCAAAATCAATCATAAGGTTGAGAAAAGGGAGCGGGATGAAGATGATTTGGGTATCAATTATTCCCAATATCCCTTAGCAACAAGACATGGAATCAATAGGGGAAAGATCACAGATACTAAAAATATTTGGATGCGAAGGGCTAACCATATTTTGAACAAGACCATTAATGAGCCTAGTTTTGAAACAACGTAGAAGGATCAAATAACCCTAGTTGGAATTATAACTGTGATAGTATGAATAATGGATGACTTGCACTCAGAGGGGTAAGAAGATAAAAGGAATGGATTGGCCTCAAAAAAAGGATCGAGCAATTTTCAATAATGTCAGGATGTCGAAATTCAACTGAGTTTTTTGGATTTCCATGAGAATAAGATTTAGAAGAAGAATCAAGATTGATATTATTCTTCTTAATTATTTATTCTAAGTCTTCCATCTTCTTGAGATATTTAGACTCCAGATGACCATCTTTCTTGCAAAAATTACAATGTCTCTTAATTTTATTTCCTTTTGATTTGGTTCCCTTATCACTATTTGAATAGAGGTGGCTTAGAGGGTTTGGGACCCTTCTTTTGTTTGTAATTGTTAGGGCGTTGCTTCTTTGGATTCTTATATTGTGCTACTAAGGTTTTGATATATGTACTTGTAGTGCTAATCACTTCAAGATGCAAGAGCTTATCTTGCTCTCCAATCAAATAATCACAAAAATATTCAAGAGTGGGTTCTTGGTAAGAAAACCCTAGAGACTCTCTAGTGGGGTGAAAAGTAGATACAACAAAGGACTACCAAGCTTCACATGAATAGCATAAATATATTGGAGATTTCACTTAGGTATCTTGCATCATTCAACTAACATTTTAAGGGTTTTGAAGTTAGATAGTCTTCAATGCAACAAAAATTACTTGGATTTAAAGTAACCAATTGATTTCCAAGTTGGTGAACTCAAATATCATTGTGTGTACCAAATATGATTTCTAACTTTCTCCAAGCCACATATGGTTGGTCAATTTCTTAAAGGTGAAATCATGGATCATTAGAAATGGGCATCCCTATTAATCCACATGCTTATGATTTTTTCGATCCCATTTGACTTTCTTTAAGGCGTTAGTGGAGGGGATTTATTTTCGTAAGGTAATCCGATAAAGTCCCTTACTTCATTGGACATCCTCTAGACAATATATCCATGAGAAGTGGTTGGTATTGGTCAGCACGAGATCACATGTACTAGACATATTATAATATACAGATAATATGGTTTCAAAAATATAAATTAAAAGTCTAGATGAAAATATCTCTTAAAAATAGCCAATTATAAGAAAATGACACTAAAAATGGAGTATAGATGTCAAAGCAATGCCTTTCAAGAAAAGGAAAAAATGGAACCGAGCAACCACTTGATGATGAAGTTAGTGAGTAATGGATAATTCTCTCCCTTTACTAACTTTTCCTATGATATTCTCTTACAAATAAATTACTTTTTTGAAAAAGTGACCCACTTTTATAAAACAAGTGAGAAGCACTTTTACATTTAAGTTACCTTATAAATTGAAGTTGCATGAATTTTTAAAGTAACTTAACAAAAAGAAAGACATGAACTCATTACCTCTTATTTGATAAAGCAATTTTAAATTGAGTTAAAAAAAGTACATATTAATATTATGAAGGAGAATGTTGTTGTTGTTGTTGTTGTTGGATGACATGCCTACCCAAAAAACCTTGTTTTTGGCTTGCAAAACACTTTTACACAACCACACAAAAACTAAAAACTAAAAACTAAAATTTGAAACCAATACTTCTCAAATCTTAGGCTATATATTGGTTAGCTTACCCAGAGAATGCGCATTTTCTCTTTGTTTCTTGTTTTTCAAGTTCACACAAGGCAAAGAGCAAAGAGAATACACAGTCACAAAAACCCTTTCTATTATATTTTTTATTTGTTAAATTTGCATAGAAAATAGAGAGAGGGGGTGGGGTGGGGAGAGAGAGAGATTCCAAGCATGAAGCATAAGTTTAAACTATATCAGACTAACAAGGAAGATTGCACCATATAATTAGTTCAGGACGAATGGGTGATTTCTAACCCATCATCTAGGGATACAATAATTTTTACACTTATCAAATCTCTAAAGAAGGTAAAAAAAAATCATTGGCAACGTGGTCCCCTCAAATTGTTGGCATTTCCCTCAAGAAGGTCGGGACAAGATGAGAGGTTTACAATTTTCAAAGGAAAATCTATTAATGACAAGGGAAGTAGGATGGACATTAAAAATTAGAGTCATATGGGTGGGAAAAGGTGATGAAAATACCACCTTCTTCCATAACTATGATAATCACAGGAAGAGGATTAACACAATTTAGGAGAAGAAAAAAGAAGACGGTACTAAGGTAAAAAAAATTCAATAAATAGCAGATCTAAGAGTCTTGTACTTTTAGTCTTTGTATTCAAATGCTAATCGAGTTAATATTGCAAAGATAGTAAATATTTCCTCATTTTTCCTAAGGTTTGTAAATTAGGAATGAAACCAAATGTTAATGGAATATGTCTCCAAAAATAAGCTAAAGGAAATTCTTTACTGTTTCAAGTGAGTCAAGATCTGAGGGTTGGGAGGGCTACCAATAAAATGTTACCTTTGGTTTTATGACTTGTTAGAAAAAGATTTGTTAAGGATTATTGAGGAAGCAAAAAGATTAGGGAAAATTCTTGGGAATTTTAAGGCCATTTTTTGGACTAAATTTCCAAGAAGGATAGCCTTGAATGTTTTGTCAAATTTAAACCAATATAAATGTGTAATTGCACATATAAGATTCTAGTACAAACTCTAGTAGTCATAATTAAGAATGAACGGATTTCCATGGAGCGATTTAGGTTTTTGGAAGGGAGGAAAACCTATGATGATATTAAGGTATCTCAAGAAGGTTTACACTGTATGAGGAAAAAATTGAATCCAAAAGTGGTTATGAAATTAGATATATCCAAATCTTATGATAGATCTAATTGGTTACAATAAGATTGATTCATATGGATATTCATTTCAGCATGCTTGTAGTGAATAAGATAATTGGGTATACAACCTCGATATCTTTTAAAATGTTAATTAATGGGTCAACTTCAAGTTTATTACTCCTTCAAAGGCCTAAGGGAAGGGTCCCCTCTCTCGTCTTTAGTGTTTCTCATAACAGCTAAAGGACTTGGAAAATCAATTCTTGAAGCAAAAATATTGGGATCTATAGTTGGAAAAAAAAGTATTGATTAAAAATATATATGAATAAAATGAATTGTTTGTAGAGCTTAGTACACAAGTAAAATTCAACAATTAATAAGGGTTGAAACAATTAAAGAGAATTCAAGTGATGGGACACTAGATAGATTGATTGATTATAAGGCACATATTAAAACTAATATGGCATGTTTTTATGCCTTGACAAATAATATCAACGTAGAACTCCATGGTTTATGTTGAATATGAGATATTTTCTTTATTCTTGTTCAAATTTATGTGATTTGTTTGAGTTATCAAATCAATTCTTGAAGCAAAATTTTGGGAGTTATAACTGGAGCAGAATTAGTGATTTGAAATGGGTATGAATAAAATGAATGGTTTGTAAAGGTTAGTATACAAGTAAAATTCAACAATTAATGAGGGTTGAAACAATAAAAGACAATGCAAGTGATGAGACACCAAATTTTATGATTATAAGGCCCATATTACAACTAATATACAAGTTTTTTATGTGCCCTAAGAACTAAGACCTACATAGAACTCTATTGTTTATGATGAATCTGGTATATTTTCTTTATGCTTGTTCAAACTTATGTGATTTGTTTGAGTTAGCAAATCAATTCTAGAAGCAGAAATATTGTGAGCTATAGTTGGAGAAAAGGTAGTGATTTGAAATGGATCTTAATAAAATGAATGGTTTGTAAAGCTTAGTACACAACGAAATTCAACAATTAATGAGGGTTGAAATAATAAAAGACAATGCAAGTGACGGGACACTAGATTCTATTATTATAAGGCCCATATTACAACTAATATGACCTGGTTTTGTGCCCTAAGGCTAAGACCTACATAGAACTCTACGGTTTATAATGAATATGAGATATTTGATTTATGCATGTTCAAACTTATGTGATTTATTTGATTTTTAGTTTGGACTTGAATTTTGAATAATATATGCATTATAAGATCTCTAAACTAATGATGAATAAGAGTAGGGACAAATATTAGAACCTTAGTTGATTTATATCAATTGAATAGACTACTCCACTTGAGGAAATGAAATCGCATCCACTCTCAATTTTACAAGCTACCAAGCATTTAAGGAAACAAGTAGCCATGATCGTGACCATTTGATTTGTTTATTAAAGCATTCAAAATGTTGGAGGGAAGAAAAAGTATATTGTAACTAGATTGCATAGATATAGGAGTCAAGGGGAAGTCTTCCGTCAATCAAGGATTGATTGGAATTTTTATTTAATAGTCTTCAAGTATAAATAGAAGTAGAATAGGTACGAGTTATTTAGTTCTTGTTACAAAGAAAACTTCCTGTGGCTTAAGAAGGACCACAACAGACGGCATGACATCAGAAATCAATCCATTTCCATATGCAATAGAGATAAACAATGCTAACACTAAGGGATGGAAGGTGTACCTTATTCTGGACGGTTGTAGTAGATCCCCATTGAGCTTCTCACCCACACTTGCACCTACATTTCATTCTCAACAACAACGAAACATACAAGCATGATAGATATTAAGTGTTAGACCTACTCTAACATATATAAATCCAATATGTATAAATTGAAGCAACTATATCCATGTATAAAGAACATTCATAGTTACACACATACAATGGACGAGAAATGGGTATTTCTATTAATTATGCACAGAGATATAGGTGGAAAACTATGCCGGCACCTTGTCGAAACGGAGAAACCGAATCCTGCACCACTTCAATCCTATATATCAATGGCAAGCTCACAAGAAAATGGCAAGCTTGGGAAGAGCATCAATGGTTTCTCAAAAGGACAAAGAGATACAAACTCAAGTATGTAAGTATGGGGCACAAATCCACTATAGTTTCTTTGCTCTCACAAATTCTCCTCCTCTGATGCATCCAAGTAGCTCAATATATATCCCTTCAATGGGAAGTGAAGGGTCGATTCGAAGCATTTCCAAGCATATGGAAGGCCAATAGTCAAGTTATTCGTGACTAAGTGAGGAAAACTCCAAATATTTAATTTTTGGGCACATTCTTATGTACGCAGGTCATAGTGGAACAAGTTGCGTGTACACGCGGTCTTTAAGCTAGTGACCCACGTATACAAATAAATAGGACTTTTTTAAGGGATTTTATGGAGCATCAAAGTTTATAATGAGCAAAGGGGGTCCAAGGAGTCTGCATAGAGACAGGGAATGCCATAGAAACATGATCTACCAAGTGTGGTAAAATCAGCTATAACAGTTCTCATTAAGTATTTTGGGATTCTTTTTTATTGTAGGAAAGATACCTTTGTTGTGGTGTTGTTGAATAAAGACTAGTGATTGATCAATTTTCTAAGCACTTGTTGATTGTCCTAGGGTTCCTATAGATACCTAAAGTAAGGGCCCACTCAAGGGAAGGAAGAAACCCCTATATGTAATATTTAATTTCTACACTTTTATTATTGTATTCTTAGATTTATGTGATGATAATATTTCGAAAGTATTTGTGACTTATTGGCTTTCCTTTATTTGGCATTTTATGAATTCCCATAAGGAGTGAAATCATCCATGCAAATTTCTACACTGTCATGTACTAGCTATGCAAATATGCGAAGGTCAACTTGTTCAAATATTGCATGAGCAATACATAAGCCAAATGAAAGGAAATAATAGAAAAATGTGTCTTAAGGAAAAGTAAAATTGGTTTTGTCTTAATCCTTAGGAATGATTTCTATTTGATTTTCCTCTCTAAACCATATAAATAGGAAAAAATATTTTTAACTTGCGGAGGAATCTAATACTCGATCAATGAAGAGTACGGGAAAGTGGTCCTTTATTGTGGCCTTATTAATATCTTTGTAATTTACACATTCTCTCCATTTTACATTATTATTGGTCGTAATAACTAAAGGTGACACAAATCACTATAAAAAATTTGGGTAGATGAATGCTACATATAGGATTTTTCGCAATTATGATTTCACGATATTTTGGCATAGTTTTTCTTATTCATGGATGTATGATATGTGAATATTTATCTTTGATATAATGTGGTGTTTACATAAATTTATATGTATTCCATTCATCTCTTCATAATTCTCAATTTGATGCAAGTGTTTGGATAGTATCTAATAGTTGTTGCTTAGGGAAAACAATCAAATTATTATTTTTTTTAAGTTTTACTTGGAAAATTTTCCATTGTTTTAATTAAAGTTTTTTTAATTTAAACTTTAATTAAAATAATGTGTGAATTTTCCCAAAAACTTTGTTTTAAATTAATAAAAAAAATTGAATGTCCAACTTCCTCTTTGCTAAGGATATTCCCCAATTTTTTTAAAGCTTGGATACACGCTTTGCATATAATTTGAGATGAAGTACCTTCATTTGTATATTTTATTGTTAGTGATGTTTCATCTATGAGGAGATGGTGAAATGTGTCACATAATATTTCCTCTCCTTCCTCTTATCCTATCGAAATAGGTGTCTTAATATCAATAAATGGCTTGGTATAAGGGTAAAGTGTAAGTTTATTCTATGAATGTGGCATGTGTGACGCTTTCCATTATTCATTGTCATGATTACAAATACATGGGTTTTCCCCACATGTACAACCAGTGAATCTATTAGAGTCCGAGTCATTATATAAACCAAATTCAGTATCCGGAAATAAGCAATTTGAGAAACACTATTCCACATCGGATCCGATCATGACTTCATTAGGAATACAGCAGAATTCTCCTTGAAAAATGGATTCAACGTTAAAGTTTAAAGGAATTCTTCTTGTATGAATTTTATGATCTAAGAGGCGGCCATTTTTGTCCATTCTTCTGAATTTCTGTTGAGTGAAAAAAGGGGGTTCAATAGGAGAGTAAGCTCCTCCAAGACGTCGCAGTTTAATTTTAAACCGCATATGATTATGGTGTGCTACAATCATGTTTGCTTGAAGGTGTAGGATGAAATTTGCACGTCGTTGAACCCAATCTTTTCTTGGACAAAATTTATCAAGGAAAACTTCTGTCCATCCAGACCATTGTTGTTGCACCAGTGTAGAAGGATCTCCACAAATTATTATTTCTCCCTGTTCTCTGTAGAACTACAATATGAGGTTATAACTATTCCATGTTAAAAATCCTAGACCGTTATCCACATAATACAATTCTCGTCCATCTGTATAAGTTGTATCAACCCAAACGTGATTAAGCTGCTGAAGCTAGTGCATGGCATTTTCTAAGCCTTTAAAGGCTTGTTTTTCCCATCTCTCCAATATTTGTATTTTCAGAGGAGAGGCATTTACTTGTTGGATCAAGGAGAGGGCAAGATACTTATATGCTTCCTTTTTGCTGGCACAATTCAAAAAATATTCACTTTCTTCCTCTACCAAGGGGTCATTGAAGATTCGAAGCTTAGATTTTTTGTTTGATGAGCTGGATGCTCCATAGCCAAACATGTTGAGGCTAGGTTTCTCCTGTAATTCTTCTCTGGTTAGCATATCAGCAACACAATTCAAATATCTTGGTTTATATACGATTTCAAAATCAAAGCTTTGCAACCAAAGAAACCATTTTAGAATCCTAGAACTATTTTCTGCCATAAGATTTTCATTCTTGAATATACCAGGCATTATTTTTAGATATGTTCTAATAATGAACTTGACAGATTTTAGATAAAGCTTGAAATGGTTTACAGTCTTTTTGTCTGCGAGGATTTCCTTGTGACTTGACAGATAATTGATTTCTGCATTTTTGAATGCTCATGAAGCATAGCCGCAAATTTCTTCTTGATCACCATGTTTTTCTATGAGAATACCTCCCCAAGCTTTATTGGAGGCGCCTGTTTCGATCACCTTTTGACCCGAGCCTTGTGGTAGTGAGAGTGCAGAAAGTTGTTTTACTTTTTCTTTGATTTGCTTTACTGCATCCACCATATCTTTATTCCATCTTGGGGTATTTTTCTTCAGTCGTTGCTGCAACAGATGAATGTCATCTACCTGTCCTTTGTAGAATGGCCTAATATAATTTAGGCTTCTCAAGAATATCTGCAATTGAACCTTTTCTAAGATATGATCAGGAAAGTTAGAAAGAACCTTCAAGACATGTTCTTGAAGGATCACCTGTCCTTTACTTATTTTATATCCTAAAAATTCAATGTCCTTTCTGCCAATTTCCATTTTGGATTTTGACAAAACCAATCCATGTTTGAAAACCAAAGAATAAAATTCTTGAAGATGTTTCAAATGTTCCTGCAAATTGTTGGAACAAATAAGAATATCATCTATGTACACTAATGCCCATTTATTTTCTCTGAAGATATCTTCCATTCTTTTCTGGAATTCTGATGGTGCATTGTTAATGCCAAATGGAAGAACCTTCCACTGATACTACCCATGAGTAACAACAAAGGCAGTTTACCTGTCTTTTGCTTCAATTCCAATCTGGTAAAAACCAAACTTTAGGTCAAACTTGCTAAAAATGGTGCATCCTAATATTCTTTGCAACAAACTAGATTTATCAGGCAGAGGGTAACAGACTGGTTCAAGGATCTTGTTCAAGGGTTTAAAATTCACAACCAGTCTAGGTTTTCCTCTTTTTATCTTAGAGTGTTTATTGACAACAAATGCTCGACATGCCCAAGGGCTCTTAGAAGGTTCTATAAGGCCTTTGTCCAAGAGTTCTTTGATTTCATTTGCATAGAATTCTCTTTCTGAGGGAGACATAAGGGCAACAGAGGCTTTTTGAGCTTTTGGTTTTTCTAGGGGGTTAAAAGGTAAGGAAACAAAGTATTTGTCCCTGGTCCAAAATGAATTAGGTGACTCTGAGGTGCAATCCTTCTCTAGTTTAGAGGAAATTTTGGAGAGGACAGATTCTTTGTGCATTTCTGCATAGGTGATGCATCTTTCCATTTTGAACAGTTCTACAAGACTGAGAGTGGGGTTGGATTGGGGAACACGATTCTTGCATTTGTAAGAAGCAAAATAGTATAGAGGGGTGGAAACTCTTCTGCCATTTATTGTACAAGAAAAATTCATATTGGGCTCATCAAATGTAATGGGGCTGACTTTATGCAAAAAGGGTGATCCTATGATGCAATCTTCTTTTAGGTCATCTAGTCTATTAAGATGCAAAACTTCTTTTATTCCATAGATGCTTATTGGAAAATCTAGAACTCGTCCTTTGAGCTGTACAGGATTTCCTTCAATGGCTACACCATGTTCGTTTGTTTTTTCCTAGTAAAAAGATGGTATAGCATTTCCTTTTGCCAAATTCATTTGGAACCCTGAATCTATCAAACAATCAAGCTCATAAGATTTGAATTTAGATGGACAAAACTTTATTTTAATGAAATATTTAGGACCAATGAATAGTCCTAGAGATCCTAGTGATGGTTCATCATTATGACAGTCTTTTGTTCCTGAATCACTAGTGTGCTAAGAATGTTTTGGACTTTTAGCAGCTTTTGGTGACTGTAATGCTTCGGCATAGGCTCTGCACATTTCTTCATCAGAGGACGAGTCTCTTTCTCTTGTTGTTATTTCAAGAATTCTTTTCAAATCCTCTATTTCTTTTACCAGCTTCTTTAGGGAATACTGCTTATCTTTGATCTGCAGTCTTAGCAAATTTTCTTTATCTTTTCTGAACTTTTGTCTATCCTCATGTTGATTGGGATAGCCTTTGTATAAATCAGCAGGCTGGTAGAATGTTGGATTCTTGCTAATTTCTGGAGAGACGGATCTCTCTTTTTCTACTGAAACTTTTTCTTTTTCTTTTCTTCTTGTTAAAATCTTTCTTCTTTCATCTTTCAGATCTTTCCTTTTCATATATTGATACTAGGGTCTCAGACAATTCTTTTTCAATTTCAGCAATCCTAAATTCTGAGGAGACCTTAGGCAGGTTGAAAGAGAACATATAAAAATTGAAATCAGGAGGACCAGAGCAACCTCCTAAATTTGCTTCTTCATCATAATCGAAAGAAGAGGATTCAGATGAGTTTGGAGCAAATTTATCTAAGGCAGGGTTAGAATCAGAGGAATCTCCTTCTTTTGGTAAGAAGATGATTTCACCTTCAGGGTAGTCTGCTGTTGCACACCAAGCTAAATCCCACCAGGCTGGATCCAGGTCTTCTGAAAACATGCCAACAAGTCTAGGCTTTTTATTTTTATTTGGGCATTTGCTAGCCAAGTGGCCCTTTTTACCACAGATGAAACATTTTTCTTTATCTGCAGGTTCAGATCTTTTCCTAAAGTAGGATTTCTTTTGAAATATTTTGCCCTTTTTATGCTTATAGCCTTTGTCTGGATGAAATATAGGTGCACTAGTATATTTGGGATGTTGTTTCTTCTTACAACTACATGATTCACGCTCGAAGTGTCCTCGGTTTTGGGCGCCACACCCCCAATATGGCATTTTTGCAACATCTTTACAAAAACCCAGGAAAAACATTGAAGAGTGTCGCTTGAAATCTTTAGCCACTCTTTTCTCTAGACAATGTTCTTGCCAAGTTTCCGTGATGAATCCATGCAATTGGGCAAGGGAAAGACTTGACAGAGGGATGTTTTATCTTTAAGGTGTTGTTCAACAACATTAGGAACATGGCCAGGAAAGCTTCTCAAGTAATGTTTCAGATATGCGGGCTTATCAGCATTGCCAGAAGAAATCAACAATTTTTGCATATAGCAAAAATATTCTTCACTCTTATTTAGGCCACAGATTCAGGCTGACATAAATAAAGATGCAAGATGTTCATAATCTTCATTTTCATCGGGACCATAGAATTTTTTACCAAGGGCAGTAAGAATTTGTTGTTTTGCATCTTCTGCATTCAACATTTCTTCTCTGGATTCTTGGGGAATCCAACACCACCATTCTGAGGCTAGCCCTGAAAATCCGGCAACCAACTGGAGTGCTAGTTTTGTCCTGTGTTCTTTTGTACAAGACCCAATTTGATAGAAGCTAGATGGCAGATCTAATTTGGGCACGGGATTGACATTGTATGTTCAACACATGTTGATCAGGCATTTGGGAGATTAAATTATTCATCCCATTTATCCCGAAACTAAGGGAACGAGGTACTGACAAAGGAGAAGTGTCAGGAAGATCTGACATTTCATTATCAAAAGGAGGGGGAGGACCTGTTATCTGAGGATTAGTATGACTTTGGTCGTATGTATTTGAGGATCCAATATTTTCTCTTTTTGGGATTTTGAATGCCGATATATATTTATTTGGGAGGAATTTGGCGTTTGTTTGAACTGGGAGACCATATTCCTTAACTCATGAGTCTCTTCTATTTCTTGACCAAAATGGAATTCTGGTATTTGGTCATCTTCTTGGATACTCATCATTCCAAAAGAGTATCTTCTTTCATGTTTGACTTTATGGCCTTTAGCTGCAAGCTCTAATGCAGTTTGGCTTACAGGGCTCTTTTTACTATTTACATTTTGTGTTTTGGCCATCATTTTTCCTAGGACATCTAGCCTTTTTCCTAATTTTTCGCTTGCTAAGATAATAGCAGCTTTTACTTCTTCTTGTCCTGCAAGCAAGTGATCAATTTTAGCTTCGAGCAAGGAAATATGCTCTTTTTCTATCTGATCTTTTTGTCTGAGAATTAAAATATCAGAGGCTATGTCATCGATGTTTTGGCCAGTCAGTTCTTGCTGATAGTTGCTATAATTAAGCAACTTTATTTCATTAGAGACACTTTCGTGTGGATTTGATGATCTATGTGGCATGAACTCTCTTTTAGAAAGACCATCATGAGCAAACTGTCGAAATGGAGTATCAGGAAGATTTCTTCCTAGATGGAACGAGGTTTTACCCTGTGGGTTTGTGGAGGTAAAACCAGGGCTACTTCTAGGGAGAGACATCATGTACAAGCTTACTCCTTTGTTTCTATTTTTTAGTCTCTTAAGTGCTTTTCTGCAGGCAGGACAGTCTGCATGCTGTCCTTTGTGCTCATAGTTATGAACACCTGAAAAGGAAAGGCGGGAAGAAGAACAGGGTTCAAACAAGGCTGATTTTTCATAAGTAAATTCACAGAGGAAGATCTTACAAGAGGTGGAGCAAATTGGGGAGAAGGAAACCCTTCAGGCAATTTAAAAGAGTTTGAAAATCTGTCAAAGACAAGGTGTTTAGGAATAGAGAGTTGTTGAGTTTTGGTTTTTTCAAATTCTCTCAATTCTCTATATCTTACCTCCCATTGCTTTGGGTAACTGATGCCAGTCCGGTCAAATGTGATAGGTGTAGAATTTTTTGACTTATCGGTTTCTACCATACTTAGTAGGCGTGAGCTTTCATGGACTTTAGGGGTAAGAGGTGGAAGGGAATCATTTCCAAAGCGGATTACAACCAACGATTTAAGCTGGATGATTTTAGAGCCAGTGTCCATTTTAAATCCCAAGGGACGAATATAGGCCTTGAGTAAATCATAGATGTAGGGGTCATCAAGGCTGACAGAATACTTAGGAAAGATAGTACCAAAAAACGGGTCATTGTGCAAGGGGCCTTCAAAACCTCCAATTAAAGCATCAGCAAAATCTAAGTGGTGGGTATCCAAAACACAACACAAGGAAGAAACATTCATATAGGATCGTACTAACAGACCAAGTCCTAATTTAACAGCACCTAGATGAACATATTTGTAACCTTTTGTTTTTGCCCAGTCAATCTGGTCTTTGTCAAGTAAATTAATGTGAATGGGCTCTCCCTGGTCAGTGAAGATAATCAACTGTGGCCAAATAATATTTTATTTCCGGTGGATGAGTGGGTTACCCACTTAGTCTTTCTTTTCTCTTTTTTAATAATACTATGTGATATACTAGGTACTCCCATTAATCAATAAATATATCATCGTCCAAAACCCACTTAGGATTCATATTTGATATGTTTTCTAGTTTGAGTATAGTAGGCACATGTCTCAAAATATCCCTTAGTCTAAATTAAAGCGCATTATATTTTGCATTAAAATCGATGACTACACCTAATCCTATTAGGGTGCTCTTTTTTAATGGAAACATTTACAACTCATCTACCTAGATATAAGTATTTATGAGGCTTTCTCTAACATTAAGTATGCAAGTTGGCCTACCGAATTGACTACAGAGGAATCTTTTTTTTTTCTTCCAAGTCTCTTAATGTATATATATTTGATGAATTTGTTGCAGATGGGAACATATTTATTATGTGAGAATGTAAATTTTTGCAGTTAGTCATAATAATAGTTTAGGTTTTTAAAAATGAATTGTGTAGGAATTTATGAAACTTAATATTTTGAGTGGATATTCTACTTATCATTAAGGGAATAAAACAACTTATTAAAAGGAAGGAAACATAATAGCGTGGAAGGGATTATTAAGGACTTAAAAATATATATATAAATATTAGATAAATTAGTGAAAGAGAGAAGTGGAGAAGAAGTTCAACGAAAAAAGGGGAGTTATGTTAAAAATAGTTAGAAAAAAGATGTTGGAAGAAAGGGAATGAGAGAAAACAATAAAATATTATTAAAATATTGAGAGAAATAAGATCAACTTGATAAAGTAGCAAGTAAAAATTAATAATAAATTGAAAGGTTGAGATGAATAGGGTTTAAAACACTGTAAAGGGTTGAAAACCTGAAGAATACTAAGTAATGAATAATTAGTAATAATAAACCATTAAAATTTTAGTAATTAATAATATTAAAATAATAAATATGTAAGGTCAAATTAAAATGTAATGTTGGGAAATGTAAAGGGTAGAAAATGGAATTGAAAATATTATTAATTACTACTTTTACATTATTCATGTCCTTTTGCCACATTACATTTGAATTTGACCTGACTTATTCATTATTTTAATATTATTAATTACTAAGCTTTTAGTTGTCTATTATAACTAATTATTCGTTACTTTAGTATTATTCCCATTATCTACCCTTTACATCATTTCAACCATATTTATATCAACTTTTTCATTGATTATTATTTTTTTCCTTACCACTTTATTAAATTGGCCATGTTCTTCTCAATATTTTTAATAATATTTTATTATTTTATCTCATTCCCTTTCTTTCAAAATATTTTAATTTTTTTTAACTTAGCATTGCCTTTTTCTCAATTCTCTCTTTTATGAATTTATCTAATATTCTTCCTATCAACGGCTAGTTTTTGTAAGTCCTATAAAATCCCTTCCAAACTATTACATTTCCTTACTTCTAATCGTATTTTATTGGTTCCCCTGATGATGGGTTGAGTGTCCACCTGAAATGTTGGGTTTCTTAAATTCCTACATAGATGTCCATTTTCAGAAACCTAAACTAACTTATTTATTAGATTAGAAAGGAGGAATTTCAATACATAATTTTTTGAGTTCACCTAACAGGTCATTTTCTGATCGTGTATCATTTTCATTTGCTTCTAACCTTTTAGGAATAGGAATAGGTTGTCGCCTGGATATGGGTGGCATCAACGGGGACAGAACAGGAGATGGGAGGGGAGGTCACATGTCAGAGGCAGTGACTCACCCTTCTCACTGATAGTAGTTATATTGTGTATAATGGGCACACTGTTATGGAGTATGACGAGGGGGTGGACCGGTATGATGAAGTGTGTATACTTCAATGCCATGTAATGGTAGGAGGATGAGGGAGGTACAATGGCCTGTCAAATTTGAGAGGTATTGATTTCCAGTTATGGTGCAATCATGGCATGATGAGGGGGGATACGGATAAATTCACTCAAAAGTTGACGTGATTTTCCTGGGGTGGTAATTGGGTTATAAATACCATGACCAAGGTGATGGAAGGCCATGCTCACGAGGACTCTTAGCTATTAATTTTTGCTTGGAAACCGCAAGAGAATTTGGTGCTAAGAGGAGAGAGTGGTATGGATATTCTGGAGGAAACTACGGGAGGGTTTGGCCGGAAATGGGATAATTGTGAGAAGCTTCATGTTTTTCACGTGGAATTGTTATATGAGGCCATTCTTGCACTGTAATGTATCTAAATAGATATTCAAGCACACTAACTAGGAGACAAGCAAAAAACACTATATTTTCCCTAATTGATTTCAACCACCTATGTACTTTTCCAAATATCATCCAAAACAAATGCAAGGCGGTAATAAACTCATTATTATTTGAAGCATGCACATATAGGCTTACAGAACAAAAATATTAAAGGTTTATATTCCATACATTTTATAGTGGCACATTCTATAGGTGCATCATACCTGGGTAGACTCCTTTGGATAAACCAAAGGCTTCAAGGCAATGGCCCGGGGACTTCTGTGGAACCCAATGGATTTTGGTGTTGTAATATGTGTATCTAGACTTGGTTATAGACACTATATGTAGTAAGTAACACTAAACTCATCTAGAGGCTTTGGTTTTGAAATATTGGGCATTTAGGATAAAAGTCCAGTTTACAAGAGTGCTCGACTAGCTATTTTCCAAGCAACCTTTTGGGGCACCTTAGGGTCACAACTTTTTTATATGAGGTTGGGTTCATGTCCATTTTTTTATTATATTTATACTTGTACATTCATATCACGAAATGGATGAGCAAAAGTTATTCTATGATAGCCAAAACAAAAACTAATCAAAATTGCTAGTGCATTGAGCATAGGTGAAAGAATACATAAAATAAAGAGATAGAATTGCAGAGCAGAAGTCAATATTGATTTTTATTATATTTCATAGGACCCAAATACATCATATATCTACATTAATAGCAATAAAAATCCATATAGGTTCCATCCCACATCCAACACGCCAAAATACTCAAAAACACTATCGAAAACCACACTGATAAACTGGAAGTTTAACACTACGAAAACCAACAATATGAAAGAACATAAAAAGTGGATAAACATGATTACAATGCTTGGAAATTAAATGACCTTAAAATAACATGGAAAAAACTACAATAAACTCAGTGAACAGGACTAAGTCTCCTTCTCCTTGATCCCAGATGCAATGCTAGCAAACACTCCAATTGGTTCTAGTTACAATGGGGCACATATCCCTACTGTTTACAAGGGGAACATCACCCAAGAACAAAGAAGCAATATCTCTCCAATAACATAATAAAATATGATAAAATATGCTAATAGGAGTGATCATCCTCCTTTTATTAACCTCTGATATATTTTTCTCCTTCCTTCTAAAGCTTGCCTTCTTGGAAATTTGAGCTATAGGTGGCTTGGATTCTCCTTTGGTAAGTTGAACAAGAATAGGACCCACTTGCCTCCTGAATCCTTTTTCTTGTTTTCCTACTTTTATTAATATTTCTTGAGCATTATCTTCCAACATCAAGAAACTTTTGTCCTCTTTGATTTTATGTTGCTTTTCCTGCTTTTCCATCTTTTGGATGTTGTTTATGCTTTTCACTACTTCATTTCCAATTTTTTATGAGGAAAACTCACAGGCTTTATCCTTATCCTATGCGCCCTCTTGAGCCAACTAGGCCATTAACAACTCATAAACATTTATTAGAAATATTAATTATAACAAAATTGTGATCCACCATAATTTATTTAATTTGGCCAAAATTTAACTCCCTTATTAATTAATTTAATTTCTCTAACAAGGCCCATGGGAATTGAATGGTTTAGTGGGATCTCCATGGGGTCACTAAAGTGGGGACATTACAACCACCAATGGCTTGGGAAGAGATGGAGGTCGTTGAGCAGACCCTTTGGCGGACTTGGAATTTTAGAAGTCAGTGGAGGAATTCAAGGCCATGGAGACTTGGATTAGTGACCCAAGAATGAATAGAGCTTGTCTTTTGTTGTATGATATGTATTTGCCTATGTTCTGGGTGATCAATGGCTTATCGGTTCATGTATTGGCGGAGCATGATGAAAAATCCAAGGGGACAAGATCCCAATCCCTTTTCGAAAGGAGAAATGGAATGATATGTGTCTCATGCATAGGAAATTGGATGTTATAGCTCACCATATTGGCATCTCGTTGCCTCCTCACCCTAGTCCTGATCATGGTGCTGCGATTGGTCTGTGTTCTAGGATACGTGGTGTGGCTAGTCAGGAGGGTGCTGTGAATGTTGGAACTGCTCGGGCTCGCAATGGGTCACGGATGCGAGATGGTTTGGGGGTAATTTTTTTGTCCCATACATTGAGCGTCATGATTCTTAAGTTGTTGGCTATATTATGTTCAATTTTTTTTCGATATGATAAGTTTGGTTGGTTTGTCTTTAACGACGTCTATTAGAATTCGACTATGGTGAATTTTGTAATTCAAAATTCTATGATTTATTTTTGGGAAAAGGGACACATGCTTGTTGGGATTTTGTATGATGGATAAGAATTTTTTTGTTTCTGCAATTTCTTAGGGAAGGGGGAGATATAATTCCTGGTTTTTATCTTGTAAGGGTAGCTAGTCGAGATGCCTAAAAACTAGACTGGGAGTAGTGCTTTCTTCATCTATTCTAACAGAGGCTCACTATAATTTTATCTATGACTTCTAATATAAGGTCTGGCTTACTTACAAAAATAAATAGGAATAAGTTGTTGTTTTAATGCTTGGGTATCTCTTTCTTCAAAGCTATCATTCTCTATGGGTTCAATAATAAGAATGGGAGCTCTCAGTACTCTCCCTAGCCTTAGGTTGGTTTCTTGAAAATCCATATAATAGGTATAGTAAAAGGTAATATTTTTATTATACACTTGTTGTAATTGCTTATTATTTTGAATGGGTGTAGGTTGGGTATGTAATTGAGTCTCTTTTGGAATTTGTTGGTTATTGTGTGTTTGAGTAGTGCTCTACAAAGTTGGAGGTGGTAGCAATGCTTGTTGGTGTTGATTTTGGGGTCTCCAAACTTGTGTATTAGATCATTGTTGGGGTTGCATTTGAGGTTGAAATTGGAATGGTTCGGATTGAATTTGCCATTGTTGATTTTAAATTATCTAGCTTGGTTGAATGGGAGGATACTAAGGTTGAGAATGCATTTGTGTATTATAGTGAATAAGATATTGAGGATGAGAATAAGGCAGATGTGGATTCAATAATCGAACTATTACTTTCCTTCTTTGGTTTATGATGCATAAATTATCCATATCTCTTTAGGTCCTTAAGAAGTAACCTTAAAGATTGGAAGAGAAGGAAAAAATCTAGTTTGATGTTCTCTTCACAAAGTCCACAAACAACCACAATATTAAGTGGAGAATCATTCCTAGAGTATTTTTTTGTCGATTTAGAACAAAAATAGCTAAATATTTTTCTTCCTCTTCTTGTTTCCCCTCGATTTGCATTGTGCCCATTTGCATGGATAATAAGAATAAGATATTTATTTTCATGTCTTCCAAATTTTTTTCTATTCATCCTTGGTAAGAATTGTTGTTGTGGATTTGGATTATTATGGATACAATCGTGCCACCTCTTTTCTTGCTTGCAGCCTTGGAATATTTTTTTAATATATGTTTGACATATTTGTAATCTAGTTGGAAGACATGTTCACTTGCAAGGAAACTTAGTGTCTCTATTGGTTTTCCTTCACTCCTATTAGGAGCACGAGGTTAAGATATTCCTCCTATAGTCTGCAACTATGAGCTCTTTTGTAATTGAGTTGGAATCACTATTTATAGTTTTCAAAGGACTCATTCTATCCTTGTAACATTATGAAAATATCATCTATGCTATATTTGGCTTTATATTAATCTTGAAAATTTAAGAAAAAAAGTTTGCTTCATTTCCTACAAATTTTTCTTGTGTTTCCTTCTAGGATCATGAAATATATAAATATGATTCCTTTAGCATGGAAGGAAAAATTTGAGATTTTAGGAATTTTATACATAATCGTATGTTTTAAAAACAACATTAAATTCAAATAGGAAAGTATCATGGTATTCTTTAGTAATACCATGAAAATGATGGAGAGAAATCGGATTGATATTCTTCAAGCTTGTTTCTTGTTTGGTTTCCATGATTAGAAATTAAAAAACCTCAGTTTTATCTTTCCATATCCAACCATGGTATTATGCAATGAAGGTCATTCTTCTCTTTCAACTTTGTTGCCAATAACATGATTCACAAATTTAGAGAAAGGATTGATGAAAATCCCTACTCCTTATTGAGGTAACTCAAAAGATTCTTGGATAAATTATTGAATTTCTTCTTTACATTCCTCTTGCTTCTATCCTTTCCTTCTTGGACCTACTTCAATCACACCATAAACATGTGTTGTTTATAATAATAATAATAAATACCAAATATATCTCTTGGTTGATGCATGCAATCCATTAAGTGATTTTTTTTTTACTTTCAAAGTTCAAATTGAATCAAGTGCACTTTTAGAACCTCCTAGGAAACAATGAAAAAAAAGTGATGGTCCAAAGAACTAAAAAACATTGTTGGACTCTTGAACTCTACTTTAGTTATCAAATCGAGTAACACACTTGCTTATGAGGTATTGTGCAATATTATGCACCTATATGAGTCTAGTATGAATTGTGAACTAATGAAATAACTACAATTAAATTCCTTGCGTGAATACCATATTAGCTTTCCTCCGCTAAGAATATAGCCTATAACCTTCACTCCTATTTATCTAGAGATTATAAAATAGGTTATAGGGTTACTAACTTTATGATAAGAGACCAATTTAAACAAGGAGAGTTTCAAAGTCAATGATATGTTGTGTTCTAGGTCCTTCAACCCTTACATTAGCATAAATTATTTGTTGACTATGAGAACATATTCAAGGGTTGCATATCACAATGATATCTATAAAACTCAACAATTAAAGTATTCTAAAACAAAGGAAACAATGAAGTTGTTAATATTGAAATCAAATGTGCATAATTCTAAACTAAGGAGATTCCAAACTTTGGTACCGCAATTGCTTAACAAACCATCTACTTGGTTGGTGACCTGCACTTATAAGTCCCAAATCAATAAGTGTAACATAGACAACCCAAAAACTAAGGCCAGAGACACCAAAATGACCAGGGGAAAGGCTGAATTCATTTTTTCATAGAGGATTAAGGTTTACAGGGCTAAGTCAACATATCATTAATAAAATTAAATAAATACTCATCCTTTAAAACAATAAATTACGACACTTTTTGAAATGTGAAAATACTCTTTCCAATTACTCATGCAGATGCAAGATCATGAAACTTAACCAGATTCACCAGATTATTAAATTTATACCTTACATAATTAAAACATTCATGGGTTACCATGATCAACCCTATAACACTAACTACTCATATTTACGAAATTATTTGCAAACAACTACAAAATAGAATTTCCAACAACTAAACTAGGCAATTTATGACACTTTCGTAAGTCTATATTTCAACAGTTTATTTAGCATTTTTGCATTGTTCATCACAACGTATCTGAAACTAACATATAAATCCATTCAATAATGAACAACATAATATACAGATCTTCCATCTACATCCATTGAATCATACAGGATATCAAATCTATAACTAGTTGTTAAATTCGCAACTAAATCATTAGATAAGCCTCTAAATCTCTACAAAACCAACTGTGAGTCAAAATAAAAAGAATACAAGCCTATAGAGGAATTATACAGCCACTAGGGTATAAATAGCATGATCAGGTACATTCATACAATAATCGATAATTAGATTTGCAGAGAAATTATCAATTCATTCTAGTTTCCCAACAAAAAAACTCATTCTCTAGTGATCAAAACTGTGTAATTTCTTATGTAGAAGCATCTAATAGATATGGTTAGTCATGGAGGGTGAAATTCCAAGTTAATTTAAATAAAATAAAAATAAAGGAATAAGATCATAAATTGTACTAACAATCAGATCTACAAATCATGCGGAAACTAGCTAGTTTCACCAGAAATATCATCCACCCTACAACCAATTGTTAGCAGTTATTCCATAGTCATAAACATAATCAAACACATCCATACAAGGTGCAATATCGGCATGGAGAATAGAATATAAAAATATGTCTCAATCAGATCTAATATATATAAAGTATAAGCAATATCCCATGAGGAAAAAACATCAATTTGCATCCATCGATTTGCACAATAAAACCACTTTCACAAATAAATATAAACTCAACTTCCATGGTTGCAATAAAACAACAAATTCTTCGTATAAACATATGAAATAACATAAAATAATTCATGTACATTATGAATGTGCAACTGGAATCAACCAGACCACTTTCCTCCCAACCTTAGGTAATGCCAAGCCAAATCTTCTTGGAAAAACCACCCCCAAGATGAGGCTGCAGATCCACAAGTGGAGGTGCACTCAATATTAGCTCAACTATAAATTTTGAGAATCCACAACTCGATTCCGCACTGCCTACTTACTCCTCCACCCCACTACTAGGTGCAATGGTAATCCCTTCACCTCCTAGGTCCCTCGGGACATCGCCATTCACCATCAGGATTTATGTGCAAGTTCAGGACAAAGACAAGTAGTGGACATGGAGGAACTATACTAGATTTTATCATGGTTAATACAAACATGACCAATATTTCCATGCTTCAAGCACACAGTTCACACACATAGCAAAGCATGCATGGGTTCCCAAGATTGCAAGCTTACCCAACTCTCTAAAATCATGGCATGAACAACTCACCACCCCTCAATGAAGGAATGAATAGAATGAATTTGGCATCCTTAAAGACCCATTTGAATTCCCTCTAAGAGACTGAATCAAGTCCACTTAGAAGAAACTCCAATGCACTAAGAACTTAGAACTCTAGTCCAATGACTGACCTACTGAATTTCTCCAAAGAGAAACTTGAATCCACTTAGAATAAATTGAAACCATTAGAAAAAACACTCTCAGTCACAGAGGATAACTCAAATTTACCAAGCCTAACCCAAACCTCCCCAAATTCACTCCCATGCATTAGAGACATCTCGAACCCATCAATACTAACTCTAATTCTCCTAAAATCACTCGCATGCCTTAAAGACAACTCAAATTGATCCAAAATTACTCATATTAGCTTAGGATAACTTGAATTTACTAATACTGACTCAAACCTCCCCAAAATCACTCACATGCACCAGAGAAACCTCAAACTCCTCAAGACTGACTATAGTTCTCCTAAAATCACTCCCTTTCCTTGAATACAACTTGAATTTATCCAAAACGTTCTCTGATTTATTGAGGATAACTCGAATTTGACCCAAAATCCCTCTAAGTGGCTAAAAACAACTTGAATTGCCCCAAATCACTCCAACTAACTGAAGGAAACTCGACTTCACCCTAAATTTACTCTGAGTAACTGAAGATAACTCGAATAGAGAATATTCTCATCATGCGTTGATGCATGGGTGCATGGGTGCATTGTGCATGTTGCATCGATGCATGGGTGCATGGTGCATGGTTCATGGGTGCATGGGTGCATGGTGCATGGGTGCATGGGTGCATGGCTATATTCAAATAATTAAATAGGTGTGCTAGGATTTTTAAAGTCCAATCAAATGAAAATTAGGAAACCTAGAGTATTGTTAGGAAGAGAAACAACTCCTAACCACCCAAACCCCTCGTATGTGGAACCCAAGACCCCTCATTCATGTTTGTTGTCCATGTTGAGCTATTATTTAATTATATGTAAATAATAATAATAATGATTCCCATATTCCATAGTCCAAGCACCTATTTCCACCATAATAATCAAATAACAACATTACATGTGTTCGAGGATTACCATCGAGGCATTACAAAGTACGGAATAAAGAAGATTGATGGCATTTCCTTATATATAAACAAATAGTATGACAATATCAATCAATCAATGGACTACAATGTTAAAATTGATCACATTCAAATCCACAAGATATAAACCAAAGTAATGAACACCATAATCATAAAGAGTTAGTCTTGTTAGAATTAATATGCCATTGATATTCAAGCAATGAGTGTTATTAGATTCTTAATTATTTGCAGTGAAAAGGAATGAATAATACCCACTAGTTGAGAACTATATCCTTAAGTAGATTCTTAAGTAGATGAGAACTGGCACCTTCACACATGCAACCATGCATAATTGGCGCTAACTGAACTGGAGAATATCTAATTGAACGTAACTAAATCATAACTAAGCTTGACTAGTTACAAACTGCTGACAATCGAAGGAGGTTGGTGTTGGCACTCCTAGTGGCTCCTAAAATGTAGGGTTTGGTCTAGGAGGTGCCTAAACTGATGCATGAACATGCAGTCAGTTCCAGTTATCCTCTATCGGTGTTCCCCGTACTCTAGTGACTGGTACATGTGGCCCCATTAGGCCAAGTGGACCCAATGGTACTAATGGACCCAATAATAACTAAATGACACCTAAGTTAGGAAAATATAATCTAATAGATAGTTTGGACAAGGGAGGATTATAAATCATAACACCCCCCCTAAATCCTAACTTGGACAATTGTGGGCCCTAGCAACAAGGACAAAAGTCACCCATATAGAATCCAAAAGATTAAAAAAAAAAATACTACTTAATAAGCCAAGGAAATAGGGGAAAACCTCATGGGAAACACCACCACCCCCCCGGCCTCAAAATAAGCAGGAAAAGGAAAATGCAAGCTTATCTTTAGAAGAAAAGAAGCTTCCTCCTTAGAAAAATAACTTGTCAAAACTTCACTGCAATTTGCAGCACTATGCAACAGCATGGTTCTTCAGTGCAGCAGCATCCTGAAGTTGTGCATGTGAACCTCTCAATGTCCTTCTGAACTGATGAATCTGTGTGTTTCTTATGTATGGAAGAGGTGGAGAGTGATAAATTTCCTTCTTCTATGGGCCAAGTGGTTGATCATTCACTATCATCATTTATCACTTTCCTAGAACTTTGTTGCACCACTCTGTACGGAGCGAATATGTGAGAGAGAGAGAGCATCATGCTCATTCTTATACTAGGATCTAGTTCTCCTTCTATCTTGTGGATTCCCAACACCATCCCTAGCTGCATCAATGAGGTTTTGAGCCCATCCAGGCTTATGCCTTTGGTTTGGAATGGATGTTGGATCTAGATCTATAAGTTCATGAGGTTCAGCCTCAATAACAAGATCATGATGGTCTTGATCCTCTTCATCTAAATCTGAAACATGTAACAAATCATCATCATCAAAAATTAGCGGAAGAGTGGTTATACCTTCTTGTGCTTTGGATGGTGGTGCATCACACAACTGATCTTCTTCAAACTGAACACTTGGCTCACTGAATCATTTCCTAGTTGCAACCCCCATCAACTTGTATGCTTTTGCATCTTCTGCATATCCCAGCAGAACGCATTCACTACTTTGGTCTTGGAAGGCCTTCCTCTTCTCAATGGGTATTTTGGCCCAAGCTTTGGAACCAAAAACTCTCAAATGATATACATTGGGCTTATGCCCATGTAGTGCTTTGAATGGAGTGGCCCCAACCACTGATTTATGAGGCACTATGTTCTGCAAATATGAAGCACAGTTTATAGATTCTACCCAAAGAGAAGGAGGGAGATTCTTGGCATGGGGAAGACATGTTGCCATCTCCTTCAATGATTTGTTCTTCCTCTCAACCACACCATTATGTTATGGTGTGTATGGAACTGAGTGTTCCATTCGAATCCCCTATGATTCACAATAATGTTGGAAATATCTTTTAATGTACTCTCTTCCTTTATCATATCTTATGGACTTGATCATTTTCTTGAAACTATTCTCAACCATAGCTTTAAAAAATTTTAAAATCTCAAAGACTTCTTATTTATGTTTCATAAAATAGATCCAGCAGGACCTAGAACAATCATCAATAAAAGTTAGGAAATACCTGCAACCATTAATGGATGTTGTGGGTATTGGTCATGCAACGTCACTATGTATCAAATCAAGTATAGAGGCAGCTCTATGTGCCTTCCCAGCTTCATAACTATTCTCTGGATGCTTACCTACCAAGCAACTAGAACATACTCCATCGAAAGTTTGGATGAGAGGAAAACCTTCAACCATTTTATCATTTTGCAGTTGGTGGAGATATTTGAAATTGAGATTCCCAAATATCTCATGTGAAATATTACTGGTGTTGTTAGAATGAGTCAAAGTTGTAGGAGGTGAGACAGGAAAAAAATGTGAGAACCCATAAGCTTTAGTAGAATGATTTGCAATACCTTTCGCTATGAGTCTTCCAGTAGCTTTTTCTGTGATCTCAACTGAATTTGTGTCGAATGCAACTCTCTTGGGAGAGCCTGTATGGGTCATCTGATAAACATATGACAAATTAACTGGAAGGAAGGGCACATAGAGAACATTTTTTAACGTGCCATGCTGGATTTTAACTGAACCTCTTCCTACTCTTGGAATTTGGGAGTCATCTCCCATGTGAATATTAGGCCCTTTTGATAGTGTGAGGGTATAGAAAGATTCTTTGGAGGAAACCATGTGATTGGATGCTCTAAAATCAATCAAATATGTTGTCGACTGAGTAAGGCTAGCCTTCAAGGCATGGCACC
Organism: Pseudotsuga menziesii; assembly: GCA_001517045.1. Lineage (NCBI taxonomy): Eukaryota > Viridiplantae > Streptophyta > Pinopsida > Pinales > Pinaceae > Pseudotsuga > Pseudotsuga menziesii. The sequence continues at coordinate 390,050 of LPNX011063419.1, forward strand.
TCTCATGATCTTTTGTATGTGGTCCAGCATCAGACATCTTTACTCTATGTGGAAGAACAATGTTGTTCTATTCAACGAGGGAAGTCAACTGGTAGACTTGCTTCGTCATGCAAGAGTCTTCTCGATGAAAACCCATCATATAATAGGGACACCTCTTCTTTTAAAAAAAAATCTTCTTCTTGGAGCCCAAAGGTCCTTCGGAAGTCTTATGATTCTCTTTAGGCTTCGAATCAGATGCTTTAGGCTCCTTCCCCTTAGGACTCCCTTTAGCTTGTGCTTTGGTAGAGTATGTCACTAGGAGAGATTGGTTTTTGGAAGTCTAGAGGACTCCAATCTGGACCAACTTCTCTTGCTCCTGTATTAAGGACTCTGCAAAGGTATCAAGTGAGGGCATCTTCCAATTGGGAATGGAAGTTCTTTTGGAATGGAAGATTGATACAAATACAGAATAGTCAGTAGCTAGTTTGTTGAGTATGGATAGCACATGTTGCTCATCCTATTGACTAATTTTTCATTGATGCTAACATGTGTGTTTCAGTGTGTCTCGGTGCCCCTTGAGGGGCCTTTGAGGATGAAGTAAGTGTCAATGTCTAAGGAGACCTTTTGACCTTGTCCAAGCCCAAGTCTGAAGCCCTTGGAGTCCTTGTGACATTGCCAAAAGCCCTCATGATGAACCCTAATCACTAAAACCTTATCTCCACATTTAAAATTTCTTTTAATAAGTTAACCCATACACACATGGTTAATAAATATTAAAACTTAATTAAAATAATATTAAGTAGAATTATAAAATATTTTAATAATTTATTATAACCCTTCATGTTTTTAATACAATATTTAGAAATCAATAAAACTATTATTGCATTAAAAAGTAAAACATACTAATGTATTTAAACCCATTGTCCCTAAAACCCTTAACAAATAAAGTATTATATAATTAAAACCATAAAGTATCTTCCTCTCAACATTAAATATACTAATTCTCCACTAAATATTTAAAAAGATTTTAACAGTTGCCGTAATGAAATAATGAAACAATAAAACATTTTTAATTACCTTTCCATAAAGGTCGACACCATCAAATAATAAAAAGTTAAAACACTTTAATTTAATAAACTACTTAAAGAAATAAAATATTTAATATTAATTAAAATTTGAAAAACACTTTTTGATAACCTCTCCATTAAAGTAGAAAATGTTAAAATAAATTAACAAAATACTTTAGAAGTTTTTTTTTAACCTTTTATGAAGTCGGGGCTTAACTAATTTTTTTTTTACAAGTCAAAACACTTTTCATTTTTAAAATTTAACAAACTGTCGGCCCCTTTGAAGTGGTTTGTTAAATGACAAAAAAAAGAATCCTAAATTAATGTCGGCTCCATTAATTTTGTTTAAAATAAAATATATATATATATATATGCTTCACACTAGGTCGACCCTAGTTTAACCTTCTTAAAACCTATATAAAAACACAAAAGTCTATCCTTTTAAACCATCAAAAAAATTCCATAGTCAACTGTGGTTTTTCATGGGTAAAGGAGGAGCAGTAAGTCTGAAGTTTCGTGGGATTTTAACAACATATTTTTTTTTTAACAGAAACTAAAAAGAGGTATATATAAAAGGGGGCTGTGCACAGCCATTCATTATAAGATAGATAGCTTCGAAAGTTTATGAACAACAAAAATGCTGCACAAAAAAGCTAGCCATGGAGCTGTCCAAAAAACCCTGCATACATTCTGCTCAAAACTTCGGAAAGTGCTAGAGGGGTATACCCTTACAAACTGCTTACATAAAAGGAGACAAAAAAACATTCATACATAACAAAAGGGGACAGATTACTGATTGCCTATGTTGTTTCTAGGTTGGACGACAGATTCCTCCTCCATAGGAAGAACAGCTTCTGCAACTTCACCATTGACTCTACCGGCCTGGTTCAATTCTATGAATCGCTGGAGATCCTCCTGAAACCTGTCCACTTTCCCATGGATTTCCCGAAGACTGCTCTCGTTGTCGTCTATGCGAGCATCATGATTGCTTATTTGAAGTGAAGTGTAGCTGACAGTGTCAGCCATTTTCTTTACCTCCATGCTCATTTCTTTGGTGTCCACGACATTGATAGCCAGCAGTTCGTATAGTCTGCGCAAATTATTCTTAATATCCGCCCATTCTCCACCCTGGGCCATTCTGGAAGCTTCAGTCGAAATGCTCAAACGAGCAAAGAAATTGAGAGGGATGCTGGCTGAATTGCCAGGAACTCTGCCTTGCTGATCCACCGAGGAATGCTTGAGAAACGAACTAAGCACAACGATTTCTTGAAACAGAGAAACTTCACCTTGCTTTTGAATGTCCAGCGTGCCCACGGCACCTTCCAGCCGGCCCTGGAAAACACCAGAATCCAAGACCCAATTACTCACTGGAGCACCTATGCTGTGAGCTGCAGCCCGAGACACTGGATGGGTTATTCTGCAAAGGAGGAGAGGGCTGCGGAGGCAAGCCACTCTTTCACCACCGAACGTGAAAGGGGGAGGACCTGCCACGGGAGGCCCTAGAGCCACCCTTCGCTGACGCCAAAAAATACCTGCCACAGAAGTCGCTGAATTTCATAGAAACTAGGGCTTGCAGAGGAGTTGTTATGGAGCGGCATTCTATATCCGAAGAGAGAAGGAGGGAAAAGATAAGCAGGATGCGGATCGTGCAAGGGATAAATGCCATTAACCCAGGGCCTTAAAGCCATTAAAACTGAGTCGACCGGATGGAGGGAGGACCGAGGAGGAGGCCACGCGATGGGGATGATAGAGCTGGGAGTTAAATGCAAGAAGCCGGCAAAGGACAAGGGGAAGGGGGGGATGAAATGACAAAGGAAAGCTAGGGACGGAGGGAGAAGGGGGATAAAGGGGTGGGGTAAATCGAAAACAAAAAGGAGACTAAGTGCCGAGGGTAAAACCATGAGACTAAGCCTACAATGCCCAATCATGAGGGCAAACCAAAACTCAATGGGGAAATTAGGCCAAAGGGAGACCTTCTTCATCATTATGGGATGAATTTGTGGAGGGGAGGGTTCCCATATTGTTCATAAATACCTTGCGGAAGAGAAGCCCCAATATTGGCCATAGCGTCAGCTGCACTGTTTTTTATCCGGAGAATATGCAGAGGCTTATAGGAGTGGTGCATTAGAGGTTTTGCTTTGTTGTACAGGCGACGACAATTAATCGCTCCCGAGGGGTATCCATTAATCAATTTGGAGATGACATGCTTTGAGTCTCCAAGTATTAAAACCTTGCGATAGTTTTTAGCCTGTAATATCTGAAGACCTTGTTGAAGAGCCAGCCATTCTGCTTCGTTATTGGTTCTGTTCCCTAATCCCCAGGCGAAGGATTGTTCTATATTTCCACCGGGGTCCAGAAGGACCCCCCCCC
>LPNX011063419.1:393578-458421 GCA_001517045.1 Pseudotsuga menziesii
TGAAGAGCATATGTTTGAAGTTTTATTTTTAGCAGAAGCATAGCTGAGGAACAATTCACTAGTCTGATTTTCGTAGGAAGCAGAGGTAGCAGAACAACAGTCATTTTTTTAACAGCAGTAAACTGAGATTTTCATGGTGACTATGGAAATTTATTTTAGCAGTAAACTGATATTTTCGTAGGGTACAGACAGCAGCAAATTGCTTGAGTTTTGGGGTGACCTTTTTACAGACCTGTTTTGGTCTTTACACAAACCTTACAATTTCATTTTTACAGTCTAAGTTTAAGTCTCACAGGTACATATTTTGGTCTTCATATTGGACATACATAGTTCTGGTTTATGAACCCCTTTTTGTATTTTTTTTTAAATGCCCAATTTTCCAATTTTTTCACAATTTTGTCTCTTGACTAGTTTTGATGTCTAGACCTCCAAATTGACCCAAATGCTTCCAAATTTTATATGAAGTTAAATGACTGATAATATAAATTAAATATCATTCTCATGCATGTTTTTTGACCTCCCAATTACTTCCACATACTTGTTTAATGTTCTGTTCAAAGTAGGAGTCTTTACTAGCAAATTGGGGCTCCAATTCCCCCTGGGTAATTGTTGGAAATCACTTCACAAATGATCCCAAAGTCACTTGAATTTCTGAAAAGAGGCTGGTTATGTGTAAGGGACCTTTTATAATTATCATATGCATCATGGTTCAGTTTATACATGATGTTATTAATCTTTCCAAAACAACTCCCAAGTCACAATTTCGACCCTTGGGGAAAATGCACCAAATCTTCTCCCAATGCAATAAAAATGAGTTAAATAGCTTCCAATGCTTAAGTACTGAACATGAGAATTGAAATAAACATTAATTACATTCCATCCATCATACATTTATTATATATTCATTCCTACATTTGAAATAATAAGCATTACCATGGCATATATCAAAATGGAGTGGAAATGGTCATTGTTTGCTTATTAAAAGTCATTTCGACATGCAACTCTTGGGAATTTCGACTTGAAAATTTATGAAAATGAAGAAAAAATAATATTTAACTGATTACAATCAGAAATGGACAATTAAAGGCTCTCCCAATTCGAAATCATCAGCATTACAATGGTTCACAACAAGATAGTGGGGAAATGACACTATTTCTTCATTGTTCAACATTATTACATGAATTCTTTTGGGTATTTCGACCTGAGAGTATTATGAACATGAAATAAAGAGAATATACATCAGCACATAATATAATTGGCATTATAATATTCCCCAAAGATATCAATATCTCACCCAAAGCGCAATCCCTCCATTGGCATGAATATGGTGTGAAAACTGGAAATAGTTGAGAGAGAGTGATGCAATAGAAGAATCCACATGATTTCCTATATATTAAACCTGAAAATAAGACTCCATTAAAGCTCCATGAAATACCTGAGTGGCCTTTCCAAACACCAACTAGGATGGGAAACTTTCACCCTCGAAATTGGCTTAAGCAAGAAAACTAGTCATCCACTAGCTCTCACAATTCACAAATGAGAAAAATATTCTTCTCATGGCTGATCCCTGTATTTTATAAACATTATTAGTCTTCTAAGGTTCCAAATCCATCCATAGACCAATTCCAAGTCGAATTGGTGTGGCTGCTCATGCTATGCCATGTGGCCTCTCTATTCATCTTCCCTCTTCTCCCAAATTTGAGTAGGAGCCTCTTGGCCTTCTCCAACTCCCAAATTTGACCTCTAAGATGCTCTATTCAGTCCTGACATGTCAGTATTTCAGCCTTCAGATCTGACTTGTGTCATAACTGTCATATAATCTCCATAATTGGTGTCATAGATGTCATAAATGTAAGGGGAATGTAACCAAGTGTCCATGAAACTCCCATTTGGCTCTTCCTCTCCCATGTAAGTTACAATTCATCCCAAATTAGACCTATGAAATATATGGAAAATTATATTAACCTCATAATCCATACCAAAACATTAGGCTTCCCATAGATTCGAAATTACAAGAGGACGATGCCATTTAACATAGGAATTCTAACTTGAGTGGGCCCCATAGTCTCCATGTGTCTCCATTCTCCATAGCCATTTCATTTTTCTATTGTATTTATTTAATAAGCTACATTATTAAATATTTATCCTCTTCTAATGTTTAAACATCATTTATTATCCCCCTTATTCCAAATCTCAAAGCTTCCACCCCCAATCTAGGAAACTAGTGATTTTCCACCTTGGCAATTATTTGACTTTTAGCATCCCTTGTGACAAATTTCATGAATATGGAAAATGTGATTTGGCCATTGTGACCCAATGTAAAATTTGGGACATTAAAAATCCTTCCTTCCCAATATTTCTTGTGTTCAAGCAATTTCAAACATGGTTGTTGAAGAACCTGCTTTCTGTATGATTCTTTGAAGTTGCCACTGAGCTGCCCACCTTAAGTATTTGAGATTTCATGAAGATTTTAGAAAGGAACCACCATGATTGTTGCTACACTACTCTTATTAACATAACCTTATTAAGTGATTAATCCATCTCCCATACTTCTTGTTTCACAAATAATTTGAAATCAATGGGACTAAAAACTATACCAAGGTCCCATTGCTTGCATTGCACTCCAATAATTAAGAGTGCTCTCCAACCCATACCATTTGGAAAGAGAATTCTTGGATCCCATTTTCTTGTATGCATTCTTCCAAACATCATGAGTGCATAATATATATCATCAAAGTATATAACAACATAATAAGAATGTACATCAAGGAGGCGCCTCACCAAGAAATCATGAAAGTGCTTATACCTCCCAGTGAGTAGACTACCATTTGTCAAGTGCATAAATGTTTCAAGTGACCAATCAAATCTGCTCCAATGACATAGGTGAGGATCCCATGTCCTATAATGCTGTTCCCAAAGAATGTAATATGCATCAAAATAATAATCAGCCATTTTTTCTTTCATCCAAGAAGTGAATGAAGAACCTCCACCAAAATATGAACCAAATAAGGAGAAAATAAAACACAAAGACTTCAAGTGTCTCAAAGAAGTCTCATCAATACACCCATGAATATGTATATCATCATGAAATAACAAAGGATTTTGCTGCCAATAATAATTTTCCTCAATCATATCCCTCTTCACCCAAGTGTTGGATGAAGTTCCTCCAACATCAAATGAACCAAGTGTTGAGCAAGAAAAACCATGAGTCTTCAAGTGACTCAAATGAACATCATAGGTGCACCCATGTAGATGTTTATAATCATAATGTAAACAAGGATGCTGCTGAAAATGTAAATAATATGGTTCTCTAATAATTCCATCATCAAAATGAGAAATAGAATTTCCATGCTCTTCATGTGGCACCATAAAAAAGAAACCTTTCACCCATACTTCATTAGGATGACTGCTGCAAATTTTAGAAGTGGAGGATGTAGGATAAAGAACCAAATCACCCAAATGATCAGTAAGTGAAAAATTGTCATAATTTTAAGGATCCATAGGGGTAGGATTATGCAACTCCTTCAAGAGTGTGAAACCTTTGTAATATATTGGTTCCAATGTAGAGGAATCATGTTTTTCTTTCAAAATTGCATACCCTTCATCAAGAGACAATTCAAGTTCCTCTTCAACCACATCAAGTGTTTGGATCTCTTCAAGTACATCTTCAAATACATCAAGTACATTCAAATTTCCAAATTTCTCATGATCCACCATGTCATGAGAATCCTCCAAACAATCTACCATTTGACAATCTGAAACATAGGAGGAAAAACAAGTGTCTTGCAACTTTTCAAGAAGTTGCTCATTTTGGATTGTGAGCTTATGAATAACTTCATTATTCTTCAATTAGGATTCATGTAACCATTCAATAAGGTCAATGAAATTTTTTCTATCAAAAAGCAAAGAGATGAAATTACCTGTGATGTTGCACATTGCTCTTTGTATCTTCTCCATGTCTTCAAGAAAGGATGGATCCTCCAAAGAAGTAGCTCTCCAACAATAATTTGATACCAATGCTTCAGTGTCATGGAGTATGCTAAGGGCCTCTTGGATATTATTTTCATTCATATTTAAGGACCCTTCAAGAAAATGAGGCTCTTGCAAATGAACCTCCTCATCTTCTTCCTTCTTGCTTGGACCAACTTCATGAAGCTCAAGTGGTGATGGGGAAGTTGATCTTGTTTCTTCTTCAACTGCTACAAGGTCTTCATTTTCATGTTTAATGGAATTTTGGCTTGCAGAAACATTTTTAAATCTGATATATATGTCACCAACATAGAGTTGTGATCACCCATCAGTAGGTACTCCTTAATAGTTCAAGCATTCATCAGTAGATGCTCTTTGTTTCATTTCCTAGGTAGCTTGTGTCTCAAAATTATCTTCAGTACTTTCAATAAAAACTTCTTCATACTCATGTGATGTCTCTTCATATTTTTTGGAGTCACTTGGAAGTGAATTTTGATCATATTCATGTACTACTTCTTCTACTCCACCTATTTCAGAACTAGGTGGTTCATGGGTCTCCTCTTTTTGCTCCTTCAAACAAGCTAATGCATTTTTCTCCTTGGTTTTCTTAAAATCAATATATTTTTCCCAAATTTGGATAGCTAAAAATTCAAATCCTTTCATAATATTCTTGTTCATGTCTTCAAATATAGGTTCCATGCTTTTTACTATCTCCTCATCATCATATGAGGTTCTCTTTTCATGCCTTGTCGTAGTTTCCAAAAAATTGCCTTCTTCTCCTACTTTTTTTTCCTCTTCAACATAAGAACTTTTGGTTTCAAAATATAATGGTGGTCACTAAATTATTGTACTCAAAAATATCAGACCAAATCAGGTGCCAAGATCATGCTCTGATACCACTGTAATGTCCCCTTTTTGGATTTTTTTTTTAAATGCCCAATTTTCCAATTTTTTCACAATTTTGGCTCTTGACTAGTTTTGATGTCTAGACCTCCAAATTGACCCAAATGCTTCCAAATTTTCTCTGAAGGTAAATGATTGATAATATAACTTAAATATCATGCTCATGTATGTTTTTTGACCTCCCAATTACTTCTGCATACTTTTTTAATGTTCTGTTCAAAGTAGGAGTCTTTACTAGGAAATTGGGGCTCCAATTCCCCCTGGGTAGATGACCATTTTTTCACTTTTTCCCCAATTTTTACCTTCACTAGTCTTAGTGTCTTGGTCTCCAAATCATCCCAATTGCTCCCAAATATTCATAGAAGGTGTATGAATGATATAATAACTCAATTATGATGTTCATGTATGTTTTGTGACCTCCCAATTACTTCTACAAACTTGTTTAATGTTTTGTTCAAAGTAGGAGTCTTTACTAGCAAATTGGGGCTCCAATCCCCCCTGGGTAATTTCCGGAAATGGATTCACAAATGATCCCAAAGTCACTTGAATTTATGGACAGAGGCTAGGTATGTGTAAGGGACCTTTTCAAAGTTTCATATGAATCATGGTTCAGTTTATACAGGCTTTTATGACTCTTTCCAAAACAACTCCCAAGTCACAATTTCGACCCTTAGGGAAAATGCACCAAATCTTCTCCCAATGCAATAAAAATGAGTAAAATGGCTTCCAATGATTAAGTACTGAACATGAGACTTGAAATAAACATTAATTATAGTCCATCCATCATACAATTATCAGAGATACATTCCTCCATTCGAAATAATAAGCATTACCATGGCATATATCAAAACGGAGTGGAAATGGTCATTGTTTGCTCATTAAAAGTCATTTCGACATACAAATATTGGGAATTTCAACTTGAAACTTTATGATAATGAATAAAAGATAATATTTAACTGATTACAATCATAAATGGACAATGAAATGCTCCCCCAATTAGAAATCATCAGCATTACAATGGTTCACAAGAAGATAGTGGGGAAATGACACTATTTCTTCAGTGTTCAACATTTTTACATGAATTCTTTTGGGTATTTAGACCTGAGAGTGTTATGAAAATGAAATAAATATCATATAAATCAGCACATAATATAATTTTCATTATAATCTTCCCCAAAAAGATCAATATCTCACCCAAAGCGCAATCCCTCCATTGGCATGAATATGCTGTGAAAACTGGAAATAGTTGAGAGAGAGTGCTGCAATAGAAGAATCCACATGATTTCCTATAGATTAAACCTAAAAATAATACTCCATGAAAGACATGAGTGTCCTTTCCCAAGCACCAACTAGGATGGGAATCGTTCACCCTCGAAATTGACTTAAGAAAGAAAACTAGTCATCCACTAGCTCTCACAATTCACAAATGAGTAAAAGCTTATTCTCATGGATGATCCCTGTATTTTATAAAAATTATTATTCTTCTAAGGTTCCAAATCCATCCATAAACCAAAGACAAGTCGAATTGGTGTGGCTTCTCATGCTATGCCATGTGGCCTCTCTCTTCACCTTCCCTCTTCTCCCAAATTTGAGTAGGAGCCTCTTGGTCTTCTCCAACTCCCAAATTCGACCTCTAAGATGCTCTATTTAGTCCTAGCATGTCATTATTTCAATATTTAAGCCTTAATATCTGAATTGTGTCATAAATATCATAGAATCTCCATCATTGGTGTCATAGATGTCATAAATGTAAGGGGAATCTAGCCAAGTGTCCATGAAACTCCCATTTGGCTCTTCCTCTCCCATGTAAGTTACAATTCATCCCAAATTAGACCTATAAAGTATATGGACAATTATATTAACCTCATAATCCATACCAAAACATTAGGCTTCCCATAGATTCGAAATTACAAAAGGACGATGCCATTTAACATAGGAATTCTAGCTTGAGTGGGCCCCATAGTCTCCATTCTCCATAGCCATTTAATTTTTATATTGTATTTATTTAATAAGATAAATTATTAAATATTTATCCTCTTCTAATGTTTAAACATCATTTATTATCCCCCTTATTCCAAATCTCAAATCTTCCACCCCCAATCTAGGAAACTAGTGATTTTCCACCTTGGCAATTATTTGACTTTTAGCATCCCTTTGACAATTTTCATGAATATGGAAAATGTGATTTGGCCATTGTGACCCAATGTAAAATTTGGGACATTACAAGAAACTTGTTTTTCTCAACTTGATGATGGGGCTTAGCCTCCCTTCCCGTTATCATCCTAAACAAGTCCTTGTTGCACAAGGAAACCTGCATATCTGCCCTCCAATCAAGATATTTGAAGGGTGTTGGAATCCGGGGTGTGGAAGGTTGAGAATCCATAATTATCCTTCTGATCAAATAATATATTCAATCAAGCTACATAGCACCTGTATAAATTCACAGCAAAACCAAAACCATTCGAAGTATGTCAGAATCAAGTCTTCCCTCTTGACATGTACACTTTTTCAGGGTCGGCCACACCCGCACCACCACTCTGAATGAATTCAGAGGAAGCAAGGAACTCTTTGCAGGGAATCTATGGAAACCCAGCTGCTTCTGGTGTACAACGGAGAGTAGACATACTTGAAGCTTGCATGAGATGGATCTAATACCATGTTAGAATTAATATGCCATTGATCTTCAAGCAATGAGTGCGATTAGATTCTTAATTATTTGCAGTGAAAAGGAATGAATAATACCTACTGAACAAAAAAAATATCACGGGAAACAGACTAGAATTTCTCAGTATAATTATAGTATAAACTTCATTAATCCCAGCAGTATACAACAGTGTTACATAAAGGAGAATTTGAATCAAGAGAGATGAATTCAAATCTACCAACTCAAGACTGACTGCATGGCTAAATAGAAGGGTCTAAATCACTATCGGGGTTCAATGGGCTAACTCCAGATGTCTAATCCAATCTCTCAATTAGTTACAATAAATCAAACCATCCTAACCGCAATGGTAGGTGATAATTAGCTGAGAATTGGCACCTTCCCGCATGCAGCCATGCATAACTGGCACTAACTGAATTGCAGGATATCTAACTGAATGTAACTAAAGCATAACTAAGCTTGACTAGTTACCAACTGCCAAAAATTGAAGGAGGTTGGTGTTGGCACTCTTAGTGGCTCCTAAAATGTAGATATTTGTCTAGGAGGCGCCTAAACTGGTGCATGAAGGTGCAGTTAGTTCTAGTTAGCCTCTATCGGTGTTACCCACACTCTAGTGACTGGTACATGTGGCCCCATTAGGCCAAGTGGACCCAATGGTACTAGTGGACCCAATAATAACTAAATGACTCCTAAGTTAGGAAAATATAATCTAATAGAAAGTTTGGACAAGGGAGGATTATAAATCCTAACAAATCTAAGAGTCCTTAACCAATTTGAAGAATGTATTGAAAAGATGTTAGGAAATTAATTTTTCTCTAATAAAAATCCAAGATGCTCATGAGTGAAATAATAGTCTTATGCCACCACATATCTTCTAGTGGGTTTTATAGCAATAACTATTACCCCAATTACCCTATCGCACCATTGAACCTAACAAAATCAAGGTGACCCTAATGCATCATAACCTCCCAAACAACATATGGTTGTCCCTAATTTAGCTCCAAATTCCCTAATGTCACTGAAAGAGCCCCTAATAGTTGTTTATGGCCTTGAATTCCATGTAAGCGTCAACCCAAATAATGGTCACCACCTCAGGAAACAACTTATCTTCTTCATGGCTCAATTTTTACTTAAAAACTAAGAGTTTTGAGCCCCACACACTTCTCCCTTGTTTAAGGTGCATGGACACATGCATTTCCTTCTTTCAAGGAGCGTGGGCCTTGGAATTGCATAAAAAAATAAATAAATAAAGTCAAAAAAATTGTGAAATTATATATTTTCGAGAGTAGTTCCTCAGTCATAACCGCTCAAAACTACCTCTTAACCATCTCAACCATGCCAAACACTCATTAAAAAGGAGTTTGACAAGGGAGAGACAAGGGGGAGAAAGAATGCCCAAACTATGATTATTCTGGAAGAACTTACTTAGACCCTAAGTTTTTATGCTTGATTCCCCCCTTAGAGATCCTTTTATTTGAGACATATTCTAATTTGTGTGGTGAAATTCACCTATAACTTCTTCCTTACACACAAGAGGAGATTTAATCCTTGGGAATGAGGAGCATGAGCGTATCTAGTTGCATAGGGACTCAAACTTTGGTTCTGGGAGTTCCTACAACATGATCAAGCATACATGATCTTGTTGTGAGCACTCCCAAAAACAAATTTTAGCCACTCACGCTCCTCACTCCCAAGCCTTAAATCTCATATTTTGTATGAGGAATAAGTCATATGATAACTTCAACACACAAATGGGGATATGTCTCAAATACAAGTATCTTTGAGGGGGGAATCATAGCATAATAAGTTAGGATCTAAGGGTGTTCATCCAGTAGAATGATAATTTGATTGTTCTCTCTCCCCCTCCTCTCTCCCATGAATTAATTTTTAATGACTATTTGGCATGGTTGGGATGGTTAGAAGGTATTTTTGAGTGGTTACCACTAAATAACTACTCTTTCAATTGTCTGATTCCATGAATTTTTATATTTTCCTATCCATTTACAAGGCCCAAATGCCCTACAGGAAGGAAAGGCATGCAGTCATGCACCTTTCTCAAGTGATAAATGCATGGGTCTCAAGACTCTTAGTTTTTTAGTAAAAAATGAGCTAGGAAGGACTGAAATTGTTTCCTGATGTAGTGACCATCATTATGGATGACCCTAATGTAGAACTAAAAGTCATTAACAACTATTAGGGGCTCTTTTAATGATAATATGGGCATTTGAAGCCAAATTAGGGGTAGTTGGAGGTTGTTTGGGAGTCTATTATGTCAATAGGGTCACCCAGGTGTTGTTAGGGTCAATAGGGTGTCATTTGGGCCACTTGGGTTCTAATTAGTACTATAAAAATGGGATTGAAGTATATCTATCTAAATTAAACATTATCCAATACCTCCTTAGACCCAGAAAACAAAAATATGTGAGAATATTTCTAGGTCATGCAGGATACTACAAAGGTTCATTAAATATTTTAGAAAATTGGGTTCTCCCTTTCCCACTCTTCTATCCAAGGATGTAGATTTTTGTTGGATAGAATATTTTTAAAAGGCCTTTGACAACATTAAGTAAAAAATCATCTCAAATCCTATATTTCAAGGTCCTAAATGGGGAATTCCATTTAATATACACATTGATGTTTTGCATAAAGCATTAGGGACATTTTTAAGCCAATAAGAATCCAAGAAACCATTTGCAATTTATTGTATTAGAAAAACCTATATGGAGTGGAACTTAATTATACTATCTCTAAAAAGTAATTTCGTGTTGTTGTATATCCCATAAACAAGTTTAGACACTACGACACTAGATATCAATTTTTTGTTCATATATACCATGCAACAACTAGATATTTAATGCATAAAATATGTGTTGATGTAGGAATAATTAGATGTCTATTACTACTACAATAGTTTTATTTGGCAATACTAAAGAAAGAAATAAAATGGAATGTTGTTGTATATTTTCTATCTAGACTAAAAAAAATGCAAATCGTGTAGTTATTGATGACAATTTTGTATATGAGCACCTCTTTGCAATGTCCGTAGGAAGGGTTTTTTAAATAACAAAGTACATATCTACATGAATATTCCATAGAATAATTTCTATATTATAATATTTTCACTAGGTTTGGGGTACCAAGAGAGATTATAACAGATCAAGGACCTTAAATCACCTCAAATATAATTGAGAGCCTATATATTTGAATAGAAAAAATATACCATACGAAATCAACTACATACCACTCTCAAGCAAATGGTCTAGTAGAAGTAACAAACAAGAAAATAGAAAACATCCTTACAAAAATAATTCATTGACATAAGAAATGTTGGGAAAATATATTGATTGAGTTTGTATAGGTATACAACATAACATAGAAAACCACCACAAGTTTCACACATTATGAGCTAATATATGGAAAAAAATATATACTTTCCCATAAAATTTGAGAAAGAAACATTGAGAACAACTATAGCCCTAAATATGGATCTATATATGACTCAACAAGAAATATTACAATAGATTATGCCTTGGATGAATATAGTTGCAAGCCTTAGTCCATACTGAAGTAGTCTAGCAATAGATACAAATTTATCAAGACTATTTTTTTAATGAAGGGGACTAGGCCCTTCTATATGACTCAAGGTTTAAGGAATTCAAAGGAAAAATAAAAACTAGATGGTTGGGACCATACAAAATTGGCACATGTTATGACAATGTCTTAGTGAAGATCATAAAAATATATGAAGAGAAAATACCCCTCTTAATCAATGACTATAAGTTAAAATTATACAAAAATCCAATGACAAAAGAAGAGTTCAAGAATCTACCCCAAAGTCAAGAAATAAATTTCGTCAATAGCATCAATGTTGCCAACCCATAATGATTTCTTGTCTTATTGAAAAAAATATGGTGAAAACCACCTTGAGACATTGAGTCATTGAGTATGTAAAGTACAAAGGATGGAAACAATTGGTGACCTATAATGGTCACTCAAAGGACACCAACTTACAACTCAAAATTTTCCAAAAGATACAATTATCATTCCCTGCATATAAGGGAAAGGAAATCAAATATTTCAACACAAGAAACATGTTCGTTAAACACCATTACATGGTGTACAAATAAGTGAGGAATTCCATCTCCCTCTAAGAAAAAATAGAGTCATACAACCCTCCATTTTGGAAACATGGAAAATAAACAAGGATTCAAAGATAAGCATGGCATTAGGCTTCATCAATAATCTATCCATAGGTTGCACTAATTAGACTTCAACAAGAAGCACCATATGGTATATTGTATTACAAAAATTTTCACTAATATCTAGATAAAGATTGCCAATTCAAAACTATAGAGTATACAAGTGAACATCATAAGAAGATAGATATGCCAAATTATACAGATTTCTTAAAAACCAAGAATAATCGTCTTCTTCATGAATATGGCATCATCTTGAATTATGAGTTCACAATGCATCAAATTAGTGACTTAACAAATTATGTATTCAATATATCAAGATTCATGGTTCCACTTAGGATTTGTATTCAAAAAATATTCATACAAAAATTATATACAAGTCGTAAGATTCAAGGTGAGTAAAATCACTAGCCATATCCATCTACCAATGCATCTGTATATTCCAACAATGATACAAACCACTCTTCTAAGAAAAGCATAGACACTAGGTTGACCATTTCATTCAGTTAATTTCTTACATTTCTTCCTCATTTATCATTCCTTTATTTCATTCTCGATCCACATTCCATTTTATTTATATAATCATCATCCATTCCTTATAAAAATTTCATTTATTTCATATAACCATCATTCAATACACAAACGATTTTATTCACTCCTTCACAACTTCTTCAAGCATATACACATACCATAGTTCTCCCCTGAAAATTACATGATACTATAAAAGTGTTCTCCCCTGAAAATTACATGATACTACAAGACTGTATGATTTCCTAGAAGCTATAGGGTACTACAAGAGTGTGTGTTCCCATAAATACAGGGTTCCTTATTTCCTAAAAGAATACAATGGTGCTTATACATGATCCTCTATTTCTTGACTACATCCTACTTGATCCTACATGATCCATCAATCCACAACTATTACAAGATGAAGTAAATGTAGGACCTAGAAGGAGCTATGGGTGTCCTAAATGCTACATAGACAAAAGCTAAAAAATATCACATACATCGCAAATGAAGGTTTCATACACATACAAGCCCATGCAAATCCATAAATGAGATATATCACATTTATCTTTGTCTTAAGAAATCATTTTCTTTTTCAAGTTATAACTCAATTACTCATCATCGCATGTCCTAGAGTTTTGGGTCTCACTCATAGATGTGGACATTAATTATTAAGTTGGGGGGTCATTGATGAGTCTTTTAATTTATTCCACGTTTCACATAAACCATTAAAAAAGCACAAATATTCCAAGCTTTAATCCAATGAGGATGCACTACAAAGCCAAGGTTAATTAAAAGACACAACAATCACATCAACCAAAAAGTGCAGCACCTATTTGAAGTATCAAAAAAGTTGAGGGTGCTCAAAATAGACAATGTGAATTATGAACCAAAAGTAAGATAGGGATTCAAAATAAAAAAGTGGAAGTGACAAGAATATTGCTCCCTAAAACCATGATTTCTTGTGCGAATAAGAAGAGTGACCTACCTTCTTGTGGTCATAAGAAGTAGACTAAGAGGAGATGATGTGCATGATGACAATATAAGATACATATTAGCCATCAATATAAATGGGATCCTAAATTTTGTGGGATCACCTAAAGGGATAGAACTATAAAAGGATCTTCGTCATTCAATCAATGGGTAAGGAGTTTTTTTCGATGACTTCTCAATAGGGAAATGGAGGGACTATAAGTCTAAAACTTATTTGTGTTGTATAACTATTAGGATAAATTATGTGTTAAATAAGGTGACATTAAATTATCAACTGAGATGTTTGTAAACTTAGAGGTGCAAGAACATGAAGTACAAGATCAGAACCTAATCTAGCCTAATCTAACAACTAATGACTAATTCCAACAAAAAAAAATCAAATTCATTCTTTAATGCAATAAATGAAAGCAACCGAGAATTTAAATGAAAACAAATGAAACGTAACACCACTAGATGTATATTAGCATTGGAATGCAAGATCACGTTGCCCATATTAGATCCCAATATCCAATGGCTTATTCATATATTGGTTGACTAAGCTATGGGAAAACCAAATCAAAGCAAAGTAATGTAACATGGGTTGAAAGGAAAATTAATGCAATTTGATGATAATTCATTGCATAAAGAGTAGCAAGCTACTTACAACCCAGTATGTGGGAGATGTTGTAACAAGTAACATTATGTAACATGACATTCCCATAAAAAATTAAAAAAAATGCAAATGATGTCGGCTTAAAAAAATCATATTGATTTGATCTTAAAACTAGATTTATCAAGAATCGAGAGGGATCAAATATCTTGAGGTGTAATTTTTTTCTTAATGTGTAAAAAATGTATGATAAAAAAGATTACACTTTAAGAAAAATTGGATCACTCTTGGTTCTTGATAGATCCGGTTTAAGATGGATCTATGTTGGTAAATAAATGCAACTAGAACCCAAGGTTTGTTCTTTAAACGAATACAACAATGGGAATACAAATAACAACAACACAATGATATAATAAGTATGAAGAAGAATCAATCAATTGAAATTAAGACAATACCTTATAAACAATCTTAGAATCATAAATTCAGAGTGAAGGGAGAAGAATATCATGGGAATAGAACAAATTTTCGGTGTGTTGAATTATTGGTTCCAGTGACCATAGTTCACAAAGAATGGTTGAAGGCTAAAAATAGGAACGGTTTACCTCAATAACCAATCTCTTAATAACTCAAATCATATTTGAGCACAATTTGATTAAAGAGGGTTTATATTATCGATGGAGTGTTGGGTATGATTAAAGGATAAATTGCTTAAATGTATGTAGAGCTATAATTTCAATTGATTATCATAAAAGAAATGCAGATGTAGCTATTTATTGAAGGAGTATTGGAAGGGTTTACAAAATTGACTTCTTATGAATGTATGCATATGGTTCTATTGATTTCTATGAGAATAATGAAAGTCAATTCTATATAGAAGAAGCATTTTATTTTTTATTTTTTATTTTTTTTTAAACCATGCACACAATAGCAATCTGAAAACTAATGAGTTTTTTGTTAACTAACAAAACCCGAGACCAGCATGGAAGAAGGTGAACTAGCTGAATTCATATGGATATTTGAGGTTGTGATCGTGGCTAAGAGGATCAAAATGAAAGCGCAATGTTATGTTAATGAGTTGAGGGGGTTTGCGGTGAATTGGAAGACGATATTGTGGTGAAAATTAAGTGGTTTTGAAAAGGGCATGGTTGTAAGTTATAATAGCAATTTGGGGGAAACGTAATTAACAAAGTCATAGAACAAAACAAAGATCATTAAACCTGATTTATGAGTGCATTATTGTCACAATATTGGGGGTGATTTAACATATAGAAAATATATAACCAAATTTCACAATGGGTGGATCAATTTGCTGAGAATAGGTGTGTTAGAACATAGCAAACATATAACATAACAAGTTTATAACCATAAATGAATTTATAAAAACAATTGCATAGGTGAAACAATATTGCATACAATTCAAGTAATCTTGATTATTTAATAATCCCAAATGTATAAAAATGAAAATGAAATTGCAAACACACAGGATCTGAATAGAAATTAAACCACACATGAACAAAATTGGAAATGAAATTTGTAACTAAAACACACAAATTAAAATAGCATGCTACAATCTAATTAGCAAATGAAAGAGGCGGGATGTTAGCCATGTAGAGGGGCCTTTCCCACACTGGTTAACCCTGGTAAGGACAGTTAGAACAAATAAAATAATGCTTAGGATATTGGCAACAATCAGTTCTTCATTCCATGTAAAGATTTAATTACAAAAACATTGATCAACTCTTTGTGAACCTCTTTTACAACAATAAATATAATTACTCTCAATTTATTTGACTACATATTTATACATAAAATACAATGGGAAGAGGATAGAATCAAATCCTAGAGCTTGACAACAAATTTGACAATTTTTGGGGAAAATCCCAAAATTTGGGTTTTATGCTCAATTTAGGCATATCTATGTCAAAGATCCAACCTTACCTCCAAAATCTTAGCTCCTTTTGAAAAAAAATCCCAAGTATTACTCAGTTTCCTATGCTACAAAGAAATCCCATGTCTTAATTTTTTTAGATTCTCCTTCAACTGCTCAGAAATCAAGGAAAAAGTTGGTTGTTTCAAACCTATCTGCTAGAATTTATGAAACCTTTAACCAAGTGCTAGAGGTAACACATTTGAGATAGGTGATGTTTTAGAAACCCAAACCCATGTTAGTACACCTATATACAATATCCAAGTGGCAGAATTTGATCTGGAGGTGTGCAAGTAGGCTAACCAATGAATTGGTACCAGAACTAGTACCGAAACTAGTGTTGCAAATGTTGGTATTGAAAAGTGTTATTCCTATAACATTTTGGTACAAAAACTTATTTAGAAACATCGGTACAAGAACTCAACTCATAAAACCATCATCAATAAAACCCTATCAAAATCCTCTTTAATCAATAAAACATTAGAAAAACAAATGTATTAACCACAAGGTCACATTTGAGCTCAAATGAAGGTTTGGTGGCAGGAATGGTCATATATTGTGGATGAAGTACAAGAAAAATGGTTTAAAATTGCAGATTTATTATGAAAAAAATATGGCAAAATCAAATCGTGGGCAACTCTCCCAAACCTAAGGATTGGCATGTCCTCATGCCGATTGAATGAAGAAGTGATATTCCTTCCTTAAGCAATTTGATGAAGCTTGGGAAATTTATACTTGATCATTTCTTAACTTGAAGATCATAATTTACTTGTGATGGTTGCTTGAGTTCGAAGCCATGATTTCATCCCCTTTTAAAGAACATCCAATTGACTTATGAATGTTATAATCCATGATGGAAAGAAAATGTATTTATATACCACAATGATTTTGCTTTTATTTTCATGTACACGATCTTATGATCAAGGTCAATGAATGGTGATGATATATGGAAAGTGAACTCAGAATATAGGTTTATGAATGGTGTATGAATTATGAGTGTGTTTTTCCATCATATTTTCCAAATTCTTATTAAATTAAAGAGTATTATACTAGTTTTACCTCAAGTTACCTTTTACTTTGAATCTTGTTGTAGGTTGAAAGAGAACTATGGAGCATGATGTAGGATGACTGAAGGTTGATGAACACTCTCTTGACTAAATTCCAATGGACACTTCTCCCCCATGCCTAAGGGTTTGCATGTCCTCATGAAAACAAAGTGGAGAATCTTTGGTCATTTAACAGAGCTTGAAAATTTCTAAAAAAGAGCAAGTTGCCATGTACTATGAGAGTTGATCCAAATCAAATAATTACTTTTCATGACCACATACAAGGAATATCATTCAAACAGTGAGCATATTCAAAATCATAAAAAAATTCTTGTCACTTTAAATGCAATCAATTAAACTTTGAAGATTGATTAAAAGAACATGTAATGTTTATTGTCATCATAACAGTCATCTAAAACTCTCAAGGACCAAAAAGTAAAATTTATGCTCATTCAGACTAATTATAATGACAAAAATCATTAGAAATGTATCTATTGATTTTCTTGTCCTAGTTGGCACAAGAACTACAAGTTGTTCTATCTTTGAAACAACCTTAATAAAATTTCCTTGTACAATCTCCCTTATACACATTCTTTGCTTCAATTTCTTAAGAATGGCCTACAAAAGGTGTCTTTAAAACAAATACACATTCTATGTACTGTAAAAGAGATACCATTTACGTATTATATAGGATTTCATCAATTGTTAATAGTTTTAGGCTCAGGAAACCATTTAAATTAACATATGGGATTTCTACCTCTTCTCTTTAAACAGGGAAAGCATGAGGGTATAAGTGGCCACAACAAATGATAGACCAACAAAAAAACAGACATCCTTGTCCAATTCCCTAAACTCTATTTTCATCCAAGTAATATTGATAAGATTCACAGTTGAGCCTATTAGATTTTTGTGGTCATGGTTTAATATAGTTGCATCTTAGATCTAATATGAATTTAATGGTGAGATCTAAAGATCATAATAAATCCATTCTCTAGTTGCAATTATGAGTTTCATTTAATACCTTAGCTCTACCCACGCATGTTTCCTATTAACATAACATCACAAGTAATAATTGGGCATAATGACAAATGCTTAAATTTGGTCACTACTGGTATGACGGGGCAAGTTTCTATAGCCTTGGCAAGGTAACCTCTTACACCCATTTTACTTTGAAATCTCTAGTCCCATGTTCCTCCCCATTTAAGGTTTATAGGATGGATATATGATTATGGAATGGGGGAGACTTTTCAAAAATCCCCTTGATGGCATATCATGACACCTTATAGTAATTACCTTTTAATTACCTTCTCTATATAGAATGCCCCATTGTCCATAAACATCCATAGTCTTTATGTGTTTTCCTAGTAGTACCACAGGTTATTACCTACTACCAGCAGGAATTCATAACCTTGGCAGGTTGGCCACTTAAACCCATTTTAAATCAGATGTTCTAATCCCAATTCTCCCACCCTTTTTAAGATTTGTAGTATGGATATTGCTTTTGCAATGGATGGACATGGGAGAGAAGACCCAGAAATACCCTTAAAGGCATGGGATGATACATGTTTTAGAGTAAATTTAAGTACCTATATAATGTCCTTATGTGAAATATGCTCATGAGTAAGCCAATTTAAATACACAATATTGGTGAACTATTTTAATGCGAAGTGGATGAGGCAACTAGAGACTTAAAGATGCCTATAGTCCTTACATCATTATCTTCATGTAAAATTATAGTAGTGTTCCTCCATGAGAAGAAACTTTATTAACTCTTCTACTAACCTTAATAAAGATGCTTGGATAACAAGCTTTGGTGTTTAGACTAGGATGTACAAGTTTTCTTTGGGTATCATTTCATAGACTTTTAAATTTTAGTTAATCCCCATACTATATTTTAATGATTAGGCTATGAGCAATTGTTGTTATTGATAATCAGAAATATTGTATGAATAAGAAAAAATAAAATCTCAAAAACTTAAAAGAATGATCAAATCAGCTATGAACAAAGTAATTTGAAATTAATATTCAATTTCACCTCTTTTCATATTATGCTTCTTAAAAAGTTACCTAAATTGTTATCTTTATTAGAGATCAATATTAGAATAAATAGATAATTATAAAGAATAAATGGAAAAAATATTTAAGGAAGCATTGTGACTAAAATAAATTTCAAAGTTTTGAAAAAGAATGTCATCTAATTCTTCCGTATTTGTGCCATCCATTGATGAAAAAATCTTTCCAGCTTCATTGAAAAGAGTATCTATACAAAATTGTAAAAAAAAATATAATAGATTACTTTATTCATAAAACTTAGAAACATGTCTAATTATCAACTGAAAACATATTAAATATTATCGAGCAAAAGACCCCCTTAGAACTAGTTTCTCAACCTAACATTTCCCATTTACTCAAAAAACCATGAAAACGATGTTCTATTGTACTTTAAGATAAACCAAAAACTATATGCAACATTTATTTATTTATTTATTTACGATCCCACCCTACCTAAAAAAGGAACCCCTTACTCAAGTGTAGGAGAATTTTTTAAAACTAAAAACCTCTCATAGGCTTCTATACCTTAACTTCGTGACTCCTGAGGAGAAAACCACATTCATTTTGGACACCTCAGTCATCCTAGGGAATATAACCACCACTCATCATAAACCCTAATCACCAACTGAGCTTAACTAGACTAATTCCTTAATTTGAGGGTGCATTCCTCAATTTGAGGGCACATTCTTCAATCAAAGGGCATGAGTCGTAGTTAGTCTCAGTTGGTAATAGGGTGATCCATTGTAAATTCACTCCTAATAGACCTCACATATCCTAATTTGAATTCATGGGCCTAATTAGGTTTTTTTCACTCCTTAGTTAATTAACTAAGTATTCAATCACTCAACTAAGCAATTACTCAGATAACTAATTGCTGTGAATTCTAGAGTCAGTATAACCCAATTAAGGATAGTTAGCATGGTTAAATAATACCATTCATGCCCCAATTATCCTTCATGGACCTAATTAGGTATTTTTTGTTAGTTAACTCAGCATTCATTTAGTTAACTAAGTTTTCACTAAGTTGACTCAACACTCCATTAGTTAACTAGTTTAGACTTAGTCTAACTTAGTCCAGTACAATTAGCATGGCTAACTAAGGGTTTTTTAGCTCTTATTAATCCTAACACACCTCATGCAAGCATAAGATATTTTAATTCCCTTCAATCCTAATTCAAATTGATTGCCTTTAAATAATGTACTCCACCTCTATTTCAATTTAATGAACTTGATCATTCTTTTCTCTTCCATTTTGAGTTTCTTATGTATTAATCAATGTTCTCCATTTATTACATTATGATTTGATGACTAATTTGTTTCTCACTTCATATCTAGTTAGTTTATGTACCTAAATCTATACATGCCCAAATCTCATAATATTTCTAGTGTATCCATGTGCATAATAGGGTTACG
The DNA here is from genome assembly GCA_001517045.1 of Pseudotsuga menziesii. Classification (NCBI taxonomy): domain Eukaryota; kingdom Viridiplantae; phylum Streptophyta; class Pinopsida; order Pinales; family Pinaceae; genus Pseudotsuga; species Pseudotsuga menziesii. Next base: position 413,836 of record LPNX011063419.1, read on the forward strand.
AATATACCCACATTCAGGTTTAAAATATATTCTTTAACAGATACCAAAACATGAGGAACTGGATGCTTTGATTTCTAGGATGTCAAGAATTGTTGAAGAATGGAGTGGAAAGGTTTGATGACTGCTTAACACCATGTCTCAATGTAATATTTTACTTCATGGTTCTCTTCTTTGGTTTTCATTCCATCAATATCTTTATAAGTTGTCTCATCAAACTTTGGATGCACAAGGGATCTGGATCTGATGAAAATTATGTTCAATAACTCTTAAACTTTTTGTTCAAATGACTATACTTCAATAGCTAATGTCCATGATTCGTTGGTTTATTGTACATATTTGTAAGGATAACTAGGAAGGCCTTTAAATCGTATTTCTATATTTGCTTATGGATTCTCTTCCCTTTGTGAAAAGTAGATCCATATCTAGTTAAAGCTCTGACATTGGAACAAGGATTTAAGAAGTTCCTTGTAGTCATGATGATCCCTTATTTGTTCAACAAATTCTGTAACATCTCCTTTTTTTGGTTAAGAGTTATTATCTCACACGGGGATTAGTAAAAAAGGTTCTTACAACACCTAAAAAATTAAATAGAGCTAAATGCAAAAATGAAACACCACACTCAAAACAAATTCAATCTACTGAAAAAAAATAATGTACTTGAAGCGTCATTATGCTACTTGTTAGCACTCAAATTTACTACCTAAAACTTCCCCACTTACTTGAGCTAAATTTTTTAGGGTAGTCTTAAAATATTATGCATATTGATCCTCTTTCTAGTCTAACTCCTGGTCTTATTTTAATTGATTGCCCAATTTGCTTGTTACTTGCTAATTCTTGCTTTAGTTTGATTATTTTTTATAACTTGATTGATTAAATGACTTATGAAAGTTTCATAATCTATGGAGATGTTTGCTTATGCTTTGAACATATGCATAAGGTGGCTCTCAAATTCATTTTTGTTCTTTCAAGGTTCAAGAGTTTCATGATTCTGTAGTGAAATCCTAAAGTCTCTCATATATCAACGCTACAGAATAAGCTCTTATTCTTCAATGAAAGTTCAGTTCATCTGATATACCAACATTACAGAATGAGTCATCAATCTATAGCATAAGTATATTTTCCATGGCCTGTAGCTGCTACATAATGAGCTTCAATTCTGTCGTAGAAGGTTATTTTGGTAATGTTTGACGCTCAAGAATCAAATTCCATTCTGCAACAATGGTGCAATTCCGCCGGTATCAATTCACTGTAGAATCGTGTTAGTTTTGCAAGACACATGTTACAACGAAACCTACCACTACCTTAGCTTTCAAGTTGGTTATTCGCAGTTGTCACCCTCTGTCTTGTCAAATCACCTGTATGAAAATCTTGTTATCGTTAAGCAGGATCATGCGGAGGTGGGCTAAGTACAAGTATGATTATTTAATTATCTAAGTCCATCATCGAGAAGCTTTATACATAGTTATCAATTGCACTATTGGAGCCACCTATTTATGAGTGTAGTTCATAACCTCAATGACTAAAAGCATGTTATGATGATGTTGCAATTTGTGGAAGGGGAAAAGGAAATTTTTTATTTAAAAAAAAAATCAATTTTATTTTCATAACTACTTCACATTCTGCAGCACTTTGTCAAGCCAGCATTCTTCAGTTACTACATTGCAGACTCAGTCATGGCACCTCACAAGGGAAGACACTTAATTCACCATGAACCCGATGGAGTATTATTAGATGTGTATCTTCAATCCAAAATAAGGTTTCAGGAGGTTGGTTGCTATGAATTTTTTCAGTGTCTTTAGGGGCATAACCAACCAGCAGCTTGAGCCTTTTTTAAAGTCTTTGATGGTCATCAAGTAATGTTGGGAGGTTTAACTATCAAATTATTTAAACAATCGATAGCATGCATCTGTCTTATACCTATTGTTAGCACTTATAATCTCACCCAAGGTTGTGGAAGGCGGACCTTGAGGTAACCGAAGAACCACTTTAGGAAAGGAGAGTTGGCTTCTCCCTTTCCAGAGAGGGATCTCTCACAAGAGTATTTATCAAGGCCATATTTAAAATATAAAACAAATTCATGTTGATTTCATGGTTGAAAATAAGGCAAGCACAATTAGGCTATGGAGTCACAATTATCAAAAGACACTGAGCAATTTGTGTGGGGAATGTCTACAAAAGCAAGGTAGTACTTCGGTTACAGTCAATATATTTTTGTTCTAGTGGAAAAGGATGAAAGATGATAGCCCATTAACACAGAGCACCAGTAAGACGAATTCTGCATCAACTTTGGTAGAAATAATTTGTGAATATCGGAGATGATAGACAGAGCATAGCAAAGTATGAATTCTGAAACTATCACACACTTATATCAGATATGAAAGAAAACATAATGGAGATATTAATAGGAAGACATGCACATAAAGAAAATAAATCATAGACTCTAACTGAGAAATACACATGAATTTTTGCATTCAAAAACCAGCATCTGACTCAAATACACAGAATTTTTGCATAAACGCAAAAGTATTACGGGTTCCAACCCTTTCTCCCTCTGTTGATGGTACACTTATAATGTCCTAGACCCCTGAGGTTGACCTCAAAACAGGGCAAAAATTAGTTACAACCATAATCAAAATCCTAACCAACTTAGACGTGGCATATTCGTCATGATTGCTATGTATACAAAACAGAGAATATGGAGTGATGTGCATGCTTGATTGAAATAGTGATGCATCATATGAATTTTGCAAGGCTCGCTAGACGTGACAATGATGGCTCAGAGCATTCTCAATGGTTCCATTCTAACTCAACTCGACTCATTTCCTTCCTCCTGTGACTCACGATACGTGTCTGGTTCTTCCAAATTTTTAAACGGCCTTTCCCTGCTTGAGCGGTGGTAGCTTCAGCACGTTTTGCTTCTGAATTTTATGTTCATTCTATGTTTGATAATGAGGAAACTCTACCTGTGTTCATGGTTGGTGAGAAGGTTTATGTCCCTTATGTGTTTGGATCCCTTCAAGGTACCTATGTCTCCTAGTAACATTGTTATTTGCATAGACCTGGAGAAGACAACCCTATTTTTGGATAGTACCAAATCCTTGATCGGATTTTCATTCTTGTCCACTTCTTCTACCAGGAGCAGGTCCTTCCTACAGGGTATGCCAGTATAACATCTCTTAGGACTCGTCATCAACATCGATGTAGTTAGAAATATGAGTCAACGACAATGATGACAAAGACCCCAGATCTTCTCTCCCCCAGAACGAGCACTCATTCAGACCGATCGCCCCTAGCAATGGATACTATGCACTATGGAAATGAAGTCTACGACCGCATCTAGAGGCTTCGACGGGATATCCATTGGACCAATAACTCTAGGTGCTACTTCCACAGTGGTGTTGTGTTTTATTGGGACAACATTTCCCTCACCAGCCTTAGAGGTTCTTTCTAATGTAAAGAACATCCTTACATTGACCTTACTGGATTCAGAAAGATTTCATAATTTAATGAACATCTTTACCTTGATGGTTGGAGTTGTTTTAGCACGAAGGTCCAAGAATGGTAGAATTTCTGAGCAATGTCCATCATCTAATAACACATATCAGAGAACAAATTTCTCAAGTAGGATAGTCCTTACAGACCCCCTTTCAAGGCCCTCAAGACTCTTAGTATAATAACATTTAGTCATCCCCTCTCTTCTTCAACATTTACTCATTCTGTGTCTTCGAATAGTTTCGACTATGGCGCTTATAACGAGATAGGTGGACAAGCAAAACAATGGCTAAGCCAAATATTCACACATGCTATCATTGAGAGGCATAATGACAACACAATCAGTCACGTGGGTTCTAGATCAGATCCTTATGTGGAGATACCAAGCATGTCGCCCCTTTTTGTTATGACGTCATGATATGAATGGAGGAAGTGACCTCTGACCTCAATTGCCATAAATCCCAAGTTATCTCATGGTGCGTGGACTCGAAATACGCCATTTCATTGATCCCTTCTGGTGATGGTATCGAGATGCTCTTGCTTTCAGCACCCCCGCTCCCTTACCAATCTGCATGTAAAGGCCATATTCTTCTTTGGTTGCTCCATCATTATGGCGCTCCTGATTAGCACGCGTGTTAGGTAGGAAATATTTGGGTGATGGGATGTGATCTATATCGTAGATCTTGTTTTATGGACATAGATCCTTTCAACTGGAGTCAGCACCTTTGATCACTTGTAACCTCCATCTTTCACGTACTCACCCCAAAAATTCACCTCTCCGCCTCTTGGATGAGCGGGACTACTTTCAGCCGTGGATATTCATTCCAACTTTCATCATGTTGGTCAAAAAATATGGCTCATATTCAATCTTGTGAACCCCAACCATGAATTTTCTTTGTACAATTTCAACGAGCGGAATCATTTTCAGCCCTTGATCAAAAGTGTCCTTAATCTCTGTCATCCATATTTAACGGGTCTGTCATTTTTCACAAATGTCAAGGGAAATTTTTTCCGTGCATGTCTAAGCAGCGGAATCCTTATATGCTACATATCTCCTCCCTACTTTATCTATGTCGTTGAGACATATCCCCGCTTTAACTCATTCTGTCGATTTTAAATGTGACTCTTCGCAAGCAATTTAGATCGGCGAAACTTACCTTTGTCGTTGATCTAACCCCTTTTCAATCTTGGCCCTTGAAATCTGCAGGTGTTTTAACTTATTCCGCAAAATTCAAAAGTGACTCTTGTCGTATGGGTCACATTTGCGAAATATACTCCCTCCATTGATTTGGCTTGACCATCGATCGCCACCATCGAAATACCATCCCTTTTACATTACTTCGACCAATTTGTGTATTCCATTTCTCCCTACACCTTGGGCCGACGAAAGGGTTTATGACCGAAGATCTATTCACTCTTCTTCATCCAATGGACTACTGAAGATGCAAGTTAAATTACTCTTGCCTAGGCCAAAATTCTTAAGCTTATTTCCTATTCACATACAATTAGGACCATATTTACATATTCTCATACGTTCTCAAGGATGAAAAACTACAATCTTTTCGATCATATTTCAATCTCGGCTTAGAAACGACCCTTGGGAAACCTGCATAAAACTCTTAATATTCTTTGAGGTCATGTGATGCAAAATTCGGCAGATCTCATTCCTCCAACTACTTAGCACAAAAAACAGTGCTAAAACCTACATAAGGTGAGAGGTGGTTTGAACAACAATAGGTTAAGGTATTAGACTGTAACCAGTTTCTAAAAGAACAACATTAGAATCCCAATTGGAAAAGGGGCATACCCAGAACTTGGTTAAAGGAGAAGTGGGAAGATCTTTTAGTCCTAATTCACAAATTCAAAACTAATCAAGGAAGGTACAATGTTGTGTTCCTCTATCGCATGTGATTTCTTCCACATTTTACTAGAGAATGCAAGCTCAATCTACCTTATTTCTTTCTGAAAATCTTAACTAAAATGTCTAAGAAAATTCAAAAAAAAATTCCTAAACTACAACAAAGTGTTTTTCATTGAGAATTAATCAAATTGCTAATACAGGACAGATTAAATAGGGTATGAATATCATGGGACCACTTTTTTTTTCTTTTCTAGTTTAAATACTGAAATTAATCCACCACAAGAAAGTGAATCTCTACCTTCAAGCAAAGATTATGGATCAAACAAATGGTGAAAAATTTCAAGTGGAAATACTTCAAACCCACAATAGGTAGTGCCACCATCTTCTATAGAGATTTTAAACAAGGAAAATGAAGAATTAAACACAATAATGAGAAGTTCAAGGAAAAGGTTACACTTTGCAGCAACAGAAGATGAAGGGAGCTCATGAATTAGTAAAGTGTAGACCAGGAAAAGGAAGAAAGAAATAGTAAACCTAGAAAATAAGGTTTGAGAAGATCCACCTCATTTAGAAGTTCTACTTGTTGATATAGATAATACTTCATCTCCGGTTGAAACCCATGATAATCAAACATCTAAGGAAAACAAATGTTCACCTACTAAACCAATTCTTACAGAGTTAGAAGCTAAGTCCTCAAGGGATGAAGAAGTAGAATTTTATGACATTTGGACTAGGTAGAAGCAATTAAGATATTCTAAGAAGAAAAAGCAGAAAGTCCCATGCTCTTTCATAGGAAGGATGCCTCATACAAAGCCAACTAAAAAATTGAGAATGAATGCTAAAGCTATGTTTGATCCATCCATAAAAAGCAGGGCAATTATTCAGCTAGATGATTCTCCTTCAGTTGAAAATAAGAATCATTCTAAGGAGAAGTCTTCCAAGAAATCCCAAAAAACAAAAAGAAAGAAGACAAACTCCAAAAGCAAGGATGTTGAAGATACAAAAGTGGGAAAAAGGATATGTGAATATGGGTTCGAAAGGGGAAACTACAAGGGAATTTTTGTCTATTATATTCTACTCAGCATCTAATACAGGTGGTGAAATTTAATGTTTTGTGATCATTTGCTTATTTCACGAGTTGTAATTTTAATATTATTACTTTCCTTCTCTTTGTTTAAATACATAAAATATTATTGCAATGTAATTAGTGATCTTTTCTTGTTCAAATCAAGGAACATTCATGGTTTTCTATTAATTTCCTGAACCTAAAATATGTGTTTGAGCATGTGTCTTTCAAATCTATGAATGATATATTGGACTTGAGTTTGTGTAACATACCCATACAGCCTACTAAACATGCAAAAAAAAATTCTTTTCTCAGGAGACATGGACATGAGTCTTCCTATAATATTCATTTTTAATTTTAATTGTTACTGTAACAATCACTCCAAAACTAACAGGTCCATCCCACAACTAGGAAAGTCCTTTCCGCAACTAAAAAGGTCTCTTCCGTAATTATGCTTTTGCAATATGGATTGTGTATTATGGGATCCCTTAGTTTCTAACCAAAACCTACTTTTTGCATTCTGCATTCCACAATGCGGATTGCGGGTTGCGGAAACTCTTATAATTCATACGCTTTTACCTTCTGCATTTCACCTTTTAATGGACCTCCTCCACGTCGTTGATTCCTTGCGGAATCAATCCTGGTCGTGGATCTACTTTCAGATGTGTGCTATGGATTTTTTATTGTGGAACCGTCAAAGTTCCCAAATGAACTTCCATGATTTTCCTTCTGCAAAAGTTATTCTACATCGTTGATTCCTCTCCTTCCACATCGTTGATTCCTCTCCTTATAACTTAAGTCAACTTAGGAAGACATAGTGAAATCTAGTAGCTAGCTACTATACTCTCCTTCACAGAATTATCTTCAACCAATATCTCAAAGAAATATATAGGGGCTTCTCTTCTCCAGAAGAAGATTATACTCAATCGGCACTTAGACTTCCTCCAGGGGTCCTTGCAACTGGTTACTAACCGTAGGCAGTAAAGGAATTCCAGTAACCTTCCATAGATCAATATTCACTGTAGTTGGAAGACCCTATGACCAAGGGGAAAATATTGTACCCCTTTGGGCAGAGCATGGCTTTAAACCCTCAAAAACCATATGGCTAAATACAGACACAGAATTTCATCAACAAACTTAAGCCAATTCTGTATCATTTCTTCAACATCCAAGCATACAATCTTACACATACAGACATGCCCTGAACTCATTAATCAAGGAATTCATACTGCATACAGATGACTCATCACAAAACCATATTACACCATTTAATATACCATTTATCAATGCAAGGCACAGTCGTTCCAAGTAGACTAAGAGTATACAACAGCTCATAACCAACATTTTCATCAATGAAACTAAAATATGTATTTACCATTCCATGCACATTGAACACGCATTTTTACATGTACAAACCTACCCTAAGTTCAATGGATTTGCATAAACAAAATATAGTAATGAAACTTATCTTTAATGAGCCGCAATGAAAGAGGAACAGCCACACTCCACCCAACCGTAGATTAGGCACATATCTGCTCTGTCCTCAATCACCCTCGAGCTAAACTATGCATGCCAAAAGAGGAGACAGTTAACCTCAGTTCACAACTTTTAGGCAGGAATCACTTGCCTTACACTTACTTAGAGTGCTCACGTAGCAGTTATCCCTCTCAACTCTTTCCTAACACTTCATCGAGTGATCACACAGCAAGAGTTCATTCTTTCAACTCTCGCCTAACACTTCACAGAGTGCTCACGCAACAAGAGTTCATTCTTTTCCTAGCATACTCAACACCATCTTGCCTCATAACATATGCTCTTTTATACTTTGGTTTCCTCGGTCTTACTTTGCGGCTACAGTCCAATCCCCAAGGAATCCCCGTCAACCTTTGTGGTCAATTATTCTCCAGGGTTGTCCAATCTTATTTTGCAACTATAGTCCATTCACCATTGAATCCCGGTCAACCACTGCACCTTGGATCCCATAGCTACTGTCAATACACCATTGAATCCTCGTCAACCACTGCGTCCTCCTCTCCAGAGTCTATATGATGCCACTAAGGCGTTATGATGCCTGGTGTACTTCCCTAAGGTTTACTTCTCTACGTCTCCCACTCTTGCACACATAGTCTCCTCTTTAACATGGCTTGTCCCTTTCATTCATATTTTCATTAAAGTCAAAATGTAGCAGTTACAACTATCCTCCAGGGACCGTTTGGGATAACACAAACACCATATTCAGGCAAACACATCAAAACATGCAGTCTAGAATTTATAATTACAAACAATGTTTCAAAATGTTCACTCTAGAATTTAACATTACAAATATTGTTTATGAATCATGGGATGTTACATTCACACCCCCTTAATGCAACATTGTCCCCAGTGTTCTCAGTATTCCTCCATAGCTTATGGAAATAAATCTAGGTACTTCTTTTGCATATCTTCCTCTAGTTCCCAAGCCGCCTCCTCTGGGGTAAAGTGCTTCCATTGCACCTTAACTCGAGCGATGGCCTGGTTCTGAAGTATAGTTTCTTTCTTGTCTAGAATGTGCATAGGTTCCATTTAAAATTCTCCTTCTTGTTCCACCTGCACCGCATTCCAGTCAATGATATGAGTGGAATCATGTATATATTTCTTCAATAATGAAATATGAAAAACATTATGAATCCTCAAGTGTGCTGGGAGATCAAGTTTATATGCCACAGATCCAATCCTTTCCAAGATCTGAAAGGGTCCACAGAACTGTGCTGCTAATTTGGTACAGCTTCCCAATCTCGGGGAGCTCTTTTTGTGCTTGACTCAGAGGTAAACACTATCTCCGACTTGAAATTATTTATGTTGCTTTTTCAAGTCAGCATAACTCTTTTGGTGATCATGTGCCACCTTCAAATTATTTCAAATTATCGGTTCCATGTCTTGCAACATTTCAGGTCCTACCACCAAACGATCCATAGGGCTATCCCAACTAACAAGGGTAGTACACTTTATCCCATATAGGATCTCAAATGGGTTCCTCTTGGCTTAGGCCTGTGTTGCAACTACAACCTTTTTTCTAAAATTTGTAAAATTTTGGACCCTGCTTTTGATTTTATCTATCCCAGGTTTGTTTAATTTCTTTAAATCTGTCCTGGAAGTCCAGTTTTCTATGCTTAAGAAATTGATCGTCGAAAGCTACGTCAAATTTTTTTTCCGATATTTCGGGAGTTGAATGATCTAATACTACCTTTTTTTTCGCCGAAACCGCGGAAACCTTGGAGTCCTTGTTTTATTTGAAAACTTAACTTATGATTTTTTGATGATTTTTTATTTGTTGTCGGAAGTCTGTTAATGTTTGAGTCGGGGCATTAGTTCTCTATGCCGCCAACATTTCAAAAGGGAAACGATGAACAACTCTTTTTTCTCATCGATCTATGGCCTTATCACCTTGTGGTTTTATTACTCAAATATTTCAATTTTCGATGATTCCTTTTCTTTTCGCTATCGGATTGTTTTTTTACAAGCGATCGGAGGTTTAGTCCTCTATGACGTCATCGTTTTAGAGCGCTTGTCCTTTGCATTGCCGACACTACGGAGGTGTTCAGATTTAATTTTTTAACCGTTAGCACTTAGGACTCCCGATCGCTGACACGAAACCATAGTTGTTTGTGAGTCCGCCGTTGCGACTGTCGATCAAACTATTTGCCCGATGTTTAGTGTTTTCAACCGTCGATGCATTAGTGGTTTGTGGTTCTGATATCCGACGCATAACTATCGGTTGCGTTTAGTGTTCAAGAGCACCAACGCTACGACAAAGTTTAGCTTTGCATTGTCGACACTGCGGAAGTGTTGGGGTTTAAATCACCGACACATAGTTCTTAGAGATTCTGATCACCAATTATTATTTTTTATCGTGGTGTTGGGGCCTGGAAATTCGTAGGTGACAACAGTAAGGGATTCTCCCCAATCAACGTTCCCAACTAGCCCGTTGACTATTTGGTATAGGGAATCCATCCGGTTTGCGGTCCGGCCACCGTAGGTCAAGTAACAAAACAAAGGTTTTACCGGTTGCGTCCCGGTCCACCGAGTTTTAGTATTTTTGACTTAATGTATGCAAATGCAAATGCTTAACTAACAATGCAGGATGATGAGGATGCGGGGAGCGTCACAATGTGATGCGCAGGTTCTTACCTCTCGTCTTAGGCTCACAAGCATCTGCATCAAATGTGCAAGAATTAAAAAAAAACTAACTAACTACCTACCTATCCCCGGGGAGCTAGAAAATGATTTATTTATGACTAATGTGGATTGTTCATGCCTTATAAGCAGAAATTACAGGTAGCTGATATTCTTATCTACAACACATGAAAGATTAAAGATATTTCAACAATTAGATAGCCAATTGTTTATTAAGCAGCATATATTACTCATAGTGGAAATCTTCATGAAATAAACCGGAAAACATTCATACAAGAACATAGGTTCGATGAGTTAGAACGGTCTCACAGTTAATGGACATAAAGCTGAAAATGAAATAGTTCCTCTTCAACAAATCCATAGCACAACATTTGAATATTCCACTAAGCTTTCTCCAATAGGTAAACTGTAATTTTCTATTGCAAAAGGAAATAGTTCTTCTTACAATATGTCTTCACCAGTCTCACTGGGAAAAAGCCCTCTCTTCTTCTAAGTCTTTTACATTTATACAAAAAAGGTCAAACTGTTGGGCTGCCCAAAGTGACCTTTGGGCTTCCCAACCTTTCGTCTCCCAACGTTCTATTTTTCTTAAATGTTTTACAAAGAAAAATAGTTACAAATTATAATAAGGACCGACCCTTCATGAGGAAGGGTCCACTTGACTATCCAGAAACTTCCTCCACGCTGCAGCCTCATTAGCGATGCCTTCAAAAGTACAAGGTTCTAAAAACTGAATATTTATCTCAAATTTCTCCGCTTGTTTCTTGATAGCCTCAACCCTGGACGCACTCAATCTGAGCTGATCTTCTAGAAGCAGTACACTAATAGCTGGGTGATCTACTTGGCTTCTCAAGATCAGATCATCCATGGCTTTGATATCCTGCACCTTAGCTTCTTCCTCCTGGAATCTCTTCTGCAATAGCTCCACAAAGGCATCATGATCTGGGAAAGCTTCAATCCTCTCCACTGCATTTATCTGGCACCGGTTGTATGTATTGAGAAGTCTTCTGCAGAATTTGGTGCATAATCCCTTTGTCTTCTTTACTGTCTTCTTGAAGTCTTCAGCAGTATTTATAGCAAACTCCACTAGGTTATAGTCCCGTTTGAGGGCCTGCTGGTCTTTTGCCAGTAGCTCTGTTGAGGTTTCCTCGTTGTTCTCCAACCTTGCCATTCGTACAGTCAGGATCTCTAGGACGTCCTGGGACCTGTCCACAAAGTAGAATGAAATTTCCAGAATCTCCTCCAAACGGTCGTCGATTTGCAGCAATTTACACCTTTCTTCTTCAACAGCAGTCTGTAGCTGCAACATCTTGGTTTTCTGGGTCAATACATGCTACTTGAGAGCCTGAAGATCGACCTGATGTTCTCTTGCTACTTCCAAAGCAGTGTTCAAAGCAGAAATCTGCTCCTGGTGTTCCTTTCTCAGTTCTAGGGTGTGCATATCATTGGCCTGCAAGAGGATCTTCAGTTGTTCTTCTAGGTCATCCACCTTTGCCAGTAACTACTCCTTCTCCTTCTTCAACTCTTGATCTTCTGCTTGCACTTGCTCAAGGCGTTCTTGTGTAGTCTCCTGAGCTTGTCTCTCTTCATGTAGGGTCTGCAACTCAGCCTCAGCAGTCTTCATCTCCCTCTATAAGTGTTCAAATTTTCGCTTCAACCTGTTTCCTTCCTCTCTCTCTTTCCTCAAGGTATTTTTCAGCTGAGCAGAGGTTTTCTTAGATGACTCCAGTTCAATCATCACCTTATTTATGTTATCTTCTAAGGCATCGATCATTGCAGCCCCTGCTCTCAGTGTGAACCTAGGATCCTGATCTGTTCCTAACATCACAGCCGTATCCGTTATCATCTTTCCTGGTAGATCTCTCGCTTCGACTTTCCTTTCTGTCCTCTTGATTATCCTTTTCATTGCTCTATCATAAAACACGGTGTTGAAATCGGGGATTTCCTTTCCCCTTTCCTGCACAAATGGGACCAGTTTGAGCGTGGGAACCCTGGGTATGCTGGTAGCAGGTACTTGAGGGGTCTAAACCTCGGGGTTCTCCACCTCCTGGGTCTACCCTGCTGTTGTTTCAGAAGCTGACTGCTGTGTCAATTTAATCCTCTTAGCTTCTTGCCTTTGAAGCTCCTCATCGAGCTTTCTCTTTGCTTCCTCTGCTTTCTCAGCTACTTCCTAAGCAGCGCTTCTTTCTTCTTCTGTATGAAGCCTTTCTGCAGCTTCTTTTTCCAACCTCTGGGCTTCTTCATTTCTCCTTTTGGATTCTTCTTCAACCTTTGCCTGTTCGTCCCCTTTTCCACCTTTGGTGGTGATCTTTTTCTAGAATCTTCTCATTAGCATTGTCATGTTTGGGCCGTTCCGGAAGACAGATTCGTCCGTATCGAAATGGTGGGTGTACTCGAAGTGCACCTTGTGTTCTTTGCAATGCTCAATAACCTTGCCTCGTGTGTCATTTATGCGGAAGGGCATCTCCCCAAAATGGAACTTCTCCAATTCCTCTATGAATTCAGCAGCTTGTTTTACCTTGGTGAATTTGTAGCTTCCTAGCTTGAATGGCAAAGGAGGGTAGGCAGTCTTCTTGTGTTCGAACAGAAAACTGCCTATTCCATCAATGAACACTTGTCTGACTGCCTCCATGTGGACTATGTAATCCGTTGCATATTTGGGCAGCAGTGAAGGTGTTCTTGATCCTCCAAACATCCGGAAGTACATGCCATTTTCAGTTAAGAAATAATCCGCGTATTCTTCTATCACCTGCATGGCTTCTTCCGACATACAGTCACACTCCTTCCGAAAAATGAGTGTGTACAGAGGCATAATGAAGTGCTCACAGACCTCTCTGTAATGGCTATGGTACTGGTGAGCCCACAATGGTCTATAAGCGGCATAAACAGGCATTCTTTCCCTGTCCCAGATGCACCTGAGACCGGGGAAAGCCTGGTTGCACAATATGCAGTTTATTAATATTGAACTCATGTAAAACTCCAATCTTTTCTTGGACTCTCCCTCCAAGGCTGAGGTCACGCAAGAAGAAAGACTGCTGGATACCATGCTGGCCCAATTGAAGACTGTGCCTTGAGTTGCCACATGAAAAATAATTGGTATCCATTCAAGTTTGAAGAGTCTGCCATGAGCTCTCCCAAATATTCTGTTTAGCATCAAGGCTATGAATCTGTAGGGAGCCCTCAAGCTCACTGTATCATACTCACTGGTCAGTCTGTGTCGATAATGCTTTCCCTGCAACATCATTCTCCTAAGAGTTTCCACCAGGTCCATTTTGATGCTTTTTAGCCAATCCTCTGACAAGAAAACCTGGGCTTCTGGTAGGTGATAAGCCAACGCCACATATCCAGGGATAAATGTAGCATAGCCTTGTCCTTCAACATTTCCCATGATCATTGTAGTGGTGTCTACTCAGGGCAGAATCCATCCAATTACCTCAGAGCATGGGAACAGCTCTGGTCTGGTGGCAACTTTCATGAGAGAAGATTTCTCTATGTTAGCATAAATGGATTCTTCTTCGAGGCCCATGTTGGGAACCTCCCTGCAGGAAATCAATCTATATACTTCACCCCATTTGTACTCGGGTTCCACACCAGAAACACATTGAGTGTCTTCATATATGTACTCGGTCTTTGTGACCTCTTCTACTTCTGGTCCTTCTTCGACCATAGGGGCCTTCTTCTTCTACCTCTTGGACATGGTGGATTCGAATTCGTCCTGCCATATATAACATTATAATATTGATAAATTCAAGTTGCAGACATTCACAAGACACTATGCAGCATTTTATTCTTTCTATGTGTATCATGACAGCAACTAGTCCATGAAGCTAGGATATAAGCTTGCATAACCTGACTGGCCTGACTAACAGGACTATTACAACCAAATGCACACTATCTTAGCATGATACAAAATAGTGTTGTATGATATTAAATCATTCCATCAACCATCTTCTAGACTGTAATAAAACTACATCCATATGCGATGTACCATTTTCATGTGTCTTAATGTGATAGCAAGTAGGGAAGCAAATGCATGCATGTACGGCCTAAAAATGCCCTGACTATCAGAACCATTAAAATGAAATGTGCAGTGTTCAGTAGTTTAGTCTGTGTATATCAAAAAAAGAGATAATTGGCAGTAGTTATATGCAGTATGATTGTGAGAGTCTCCTGCGTTTAATAATAACAAACATTTTAACAATAAATAGCCTAGCCGGACTAAAATCAACAAGGACTTGTGCAGTTCCTAGGAGAAAATTTACATTAAGACGACTACACATTTAACTCTCTGCGGGTATTATTGTTATCCTACTGCAAAAAATGCTCCTATCAAACTCAATACCCCTGCGATTCCCAGCTAATAAACCACAACAGTGGCATATCCCTTCTAATCAACTAGGGTTTCTAACGACCGAGCCCAAAAGGACTGCGCGGGACGGCGTGAGCAACACAAGCTGGGGTTCGAGAAAAATGGGCAATATGAACCTTGAACGAAAGGAGGAATTACCAAAAGCTTACAGAAAAATCACAACAAAACCTCCCCCTGCACCTCATTATCATACACAGGGCGGTTTGGTGCAGGCGGCGTAACGGCCGCCTGCACCAAACCCCCACCCACCGCGCGCAAGGTTGCGCACCAACAGCCGCGAGCGAAAAAATGCTCTGTAGGTCAAAAATGCCAGTGCTAGTAGTCAAAATAACCCCCCCCCTTATCATATACGCATACATCTAACGGGGCGAAGGAAACCACCGTAACTAATACTAACCGCATCAATCTTTACACATGCCTCAAAAGGAACGGGAGAAGGTGAATAAACCTACCTGGCACGGATGTATCCAAAGTGGAGAGGTCTGGCAAGCCTCGTGGTGGAGACACCTGTACTGAGGGTACCACAATTGAGGAACCGGGCGAGCGCGACAGCACGACAATGACGGGCGCGACAGTTAGAAAAAATACGATAGAATAATACCTTGCCTCCCCGTGAATATATAGATATGGCCCACACGTGGGAAGACTTAATGGATCAGATGGGAAACAACTCCAGATCGGGAGGCAAAGCGCTGCTCCTTCCGCAACGACGGAGGGCCATAGCACAAAACCATCCGCAATGATAGGCAAGGCCAAAAACTAACGGTCGGAAGTTGGAGGCTCTTTTGGGTCGAAAGCCGAAAGCTTAAATTCTTCCGCAATGGCGGAAGCTCATAACATAAACACCATCCGTAAAGTTCAAGTCGGAAACCAAATGACTACACGTCGGAAAGCTAACGCCTTTCCCATCCGCAACATCGGGACCTCAAAGCTCAAACCCTTCCGAAATGGCGGAGGCCAAAAGCAAAGATCCGTCCGCAATGGCGGGTGAGGAAATAACCACACCTTCCGACGTAGAACCCAAAAAAACAAAAATCAACCAAAGGATCGGAGAGGAAAACAAAGGCAAAACCAACAATCCGTCTGCAACGGCGGAAAACCAAACCGCATATTTCTCCACAACGGCGAGAAAAAAAAAGGCAAAAAACATCCGCAACGGTGGGAATGTCAATTAAACAAACTTCCAATTCAGAGTGGCTTCAAAGGTATTCAAAAATAATGATAAGGCTTGATAAAAAAGGGAAAATTTCCAGCGTTAGAGGGAGATGTAAACAGGTGGTAAACCAATTCAGCTTGAGAAACTCTTTCTGAAAGTTCCCTGACCAAATCAAAGCATAAAATCAAGCTAACCAAAGCAAAAGGAGGGTCCTAAAAATTTTTGGAATTTTGGGAAATTGTTGCAACTGCAACAATTGGAGACTACCTGGTGAACCCCAGATCTCTGAATTAACTCCTTCCTAGTGCAAGACTGTCTGAATGAAAATGAAATCTTCTAGATGCTTGTATTCCTAGGCAAGCCGAATAATTATTTAAAGAAGTCCATTCTTTGGGAGATGGTAACATCATAAGTGTTTCAAGTCTGAATAACTCTTTTGAGGCCAAATAAATGAGGTTTATTTTACCTGCCTTTCATTGGTTTACAGCTTGGACACCATAGGATTGTAACAGAATATAAACAGTATTATCCTTTTGTTCTCCATTCCCATGCCAACTGCACTTTTGTGCCTTTTGAACTTTAGTTCTTTTGATATGAGTCCTCCAGCAGGCCTTTCTTACTGAATTTTAATTCAGGATCCTCTATCCCATAGTGTCCTTTTGTGTGAACAATGTACTTCATATTTCGGTTCACAGACGGAGAGGATCTTATGGCCATTTAGTACTTCATGCTTTGATATTTTGCTTTGATATGTATTGTTTTCTTCAAGGAGTTTTGACTCTTGATAGCTTATTGCTTTTCTGAATATATGACATGGGATCATTTATATATGACATACTGTTTTACTCTACTTCCTTTCCGTGAGTCTTTTGTTGTCACCCCCTAGGGTATTTAAGATGTGAAATGGATGGGGCCTCTAAATAGTATTCCAGACCTCCTTTACTTCTGAGTTATTTACAGGGGTTAAGTAAGACTTCAATGAATGCATTGCCAGTTAGGAACACTGCTACTAGAAGACATTCTATACTTTAAAGCACAGTCTTTTGCTCAAGATTTCAGTTAATAAAGAACCCTGATGTTTCCGTTGCAACCAAAAGTTTGCCTCTTTATTCAAAACCAAAAGAAATTCTAGCAAAGCAATAAAAGAAAACAGCATCAAAACAGATAATCAAAAGTAAAAGCATCCAATCATTAAAGAACACAAAACAGTTTATTTATGTACACAGCAAAAAGAAAAGAAAATTATTGCCCACCTCTGAAAATCTTTAATCATGAGGAGTTAAAGGATGGACTGAATAATAGAAATGACTCGTTTAACCATGATCTAGCTGTGCTGTTTTTGAAACTGAACCCATGTCTACTATTCTATAATCATTTCTTACAGCCTGAGGAAGTTGAAGGAGCTCAGGCTGAGTGTTAGTCATATAACTAGCCTTTCTTGAAGTAAGATGTCTTAATTCTAGCTCAGTCAGATAATTTCCCAGGACAGACTCAGCATATTCATTTCCCTCTCCTAGCTTAGTGACATTGTGCTTCATATAGGGCTCTCTTAATATCTTAATTAGGTTTGGGCTGCCCTTCTGAGGTAACCACAAGTGTGACCAGTCTGAAGCAAAGTACCCATTCAGTCTTGCCGTCCAATCTCGGTTCAGGATCATTCCATAGCCATCAGGTATGTCTGCTACTACAATGTCAATATAATGACATATCCTTTCATTTGCAGAAAATCGAATCAGAAAATTTTCCATCTCCCCCACTACTTTGACACTAGTCTTGTCTAGTTCAGTGACGTCCCAAATAGTAGGTTTTAGCTGCCCATTAAGTTTTTTACAAACTGCCAGAGGCATAACATTCATCGATGACCCAGAGTCCACCAAACAATTATGCACCTTATGATTCAAAATTTCAAGAGTCACAAGGAAAGGTGGAGCACTGGTTTTCCTTGTCCTAGTTAATTCGATTTTTTCTTCCACAGGTTGGTTTTTTGTGGGCATCTCCTTTTTAAGTTTGTCAGATTTTCCTTCCTCATCATCTTCCACAGGTTTGGCTGGTTCAACAAGTGGCTCTGTTTCCTGTTTGCAAGTAGTGGCTTTAGACATGTCATCTTTAGCAATCACATATGCCTGCCTCTTGACTGTCTCTTGCAACTCTTTAACTTTTAGAAGTATTGCATTGTCCTTACTTGCTAGGTTCTTATCTTTGGTGGCTGTAGGTGTACATTGAGACTTGAGAGCATTTTCTTCTGTGTTAAACAGTGAAGCCCCATTCCATAAGAACATTGTATCATCATCTTGCTTCTCTATGGTCTGTTCTTTTCCTCCTTTTTCACCACTGTCTTCAGTCAATTTGGGGTTCAGCAACTTATTCATTACCAAAGACATTGAATTCAACCATTGAGGGCACTTCTTCTCCGAGTGAGGTTGCTGGTGAAACGTACAGAAATTATCCCCCCCTATTTCTGTTATATTTATTGAGGATAACTTTGGGGAAGGAATTTTCCATTGGTTGTTATCCTCTCTTTTCGGGTAATGGGGCTCATAAGTTTTCTGAATGTCCCTTTTCTTCTCCAGATCAATTATTCGGCTGGATAACTTCTGCATCATTTTCAGCATTCCCTGATAATCTAATGAGTGATCCTCTTTATGTTTAGACAGCGGTAAAGCTCTTCTTTCTACAGTTTCTTTTCTAGGTAAATCTGGATAATCTTCTACACTTTCCCTCTCAGCCTCTACTCTTTCAACCTCTTGATAAATATCTGCCAATGTGGGTTTGGCCTTCATCTTGGCAAACATGGCCAGCTCAGGTCCTAGGGCTGAGGTAAAATACTCAATTAAGACCTTATCTGAAGGTTTGTCAGCTTCAGAAAATTTCTTTAGGTATATTGAAAATCTTTGAGTGAAACTACATACTTTCTCATTCTTTTATTTTCTTAACAAACCAAGACCTTTCATTAATGAGGCATGCGTTTTTTGGGTGATGTACTTACTTCTGAAAACCTTCTCGAAGGTGTCCCAATCAGGAAGCGAATTTGTAGGGAGATTGAAATACCAGGATGCTGCTGCTCCTTTCAGGGTGTGAGGGAACAGTCTACAGACGACATCTTCATATTCCCCAGCTCTTAGCCCTTCTAATGCTAGATAAAAACTTTGCAGGTGGTCATCTACAGCAATCCTTTCTTCAGGGTCAAACTTAGGCAACAGCTTGTCAAAGGCTTGAGGCAGGTTATGCAAAGGTGGTGTGAGGTTCAAAGGAGACCTTGCCCTCCATGCTGGTAATGGTTTGGGCTGATTTACATTGATTCCAGCCATAGGCACAGCTACAAGAACAAGAGTCTGAGCAAAGAACAACGCAGGATAAGAATAGGCTTTCTTACTTCAAAGGTATAACCGAAATCTGTAAGTACTTGGTTCAGGTTAAAAGCTTCAAATATCTGCTGGTAAGGTAGTCTTAGGAAAACAACTTTCCATGGCCAGTCATGCACTGGTGGCCCTCCTTCTAGCGCCAATTCTGTTGGGGCCTGGAAATCCGTAGGCGACAACAGTAAGGGATTCTCCCCAATCAACGTTCCCAACTAGCCCGTTGACTGTTTGGTATAGGGAATCCATTCGGTTTGCAGTCCGACCACCGTAGGTCAAGTAACAAAACAAAGGTTTTACCAGTTGCGGCCCGGTCCACCGAGTTTTTGTATTTTTGACTTAATGTATGCAAATGCAAATGCTTAACTAACAATGCAGGATGATGAGGATGCGGGGAGCGTCACAATGTGATGTGCAGGTTCTTACCTCTCGTCTTAGGCTCACAAGCATCTGCATCACATGTGCAAGAATAAAAAAAAACTAACTAACTACCTACCTATCCCCGAGGAGCTAGAAAATGATTTATTTATGAGTACTGTGGATTGTTCATGCCTTATAAGTAGAAATTACAGGTAGTTGATATTCTTATCTACAACACATGAAAGATTAAAGATATTTCAACAATCAGATAGCCAATTGTTTATTAAGCAACATACATTACTCATAGTGGAAATCTTCATGAAATAAACCAGAAAACATTCATACAAGAACATAGGTTCGATGAGTTAGAACGGTCTCACAGTTAATGGACATAAAGCTGAAAATGAAATAGTTCCTCTTCAACAAATCCATAGCACAACATTTGAATATTCCACTAAGCTTTCTCCAATAGGAAAATTGTAATTTTCTATTGCAAAAGGAAATAGTTCTTCTTACAATATGTCTTTACCAGTCTCACTGGGAAAAAGCCCTCTCTTCTTCTAAGTCTTTCACATTTATACAAAAAAGGTCAGACTGTTGGGCTGCCCAAAGTGACCTTTGGGCTTCCCAACCTTTTGTCTCCCAACGTTCTATTTTTCTTAAATGTTTTACAAAGAAAAACAGTTACAAATTATAATAAGGACCGACCCTTCATGAGGAAGGGTCCACTTGACTATCCAGAAACGTCTTCCACGCTGTAGCCTCATTAGCGATGCCTTCAAAAGTACAAGGTTCTAAAAACTGAATATTTATCTCAAATTTCTCCACTTGTTTCTTGATAGCCTTGACCCTGGATGTACTCAATCTGAGCTGATCTTCTAGAAGCAGTACACTAATAGCTGGGTGATCTACTTGGCTTCTCAAGATCAGATCATCCATGGCTTTGATATCCTGCACCTTAGCTTCTTCCTCCTGGAATCTCTTCTGCAATAGCTCCACAAAGGCATCATGATCTGGGAAAGCTTCGATCCTCTCCACCGCTTTTATCTGGCACCGGTTGTATGTATTGAGAAGTCTTCTGCAGAATTCGGTGCATAATCCCTTTGTCTTCTTTACTGTCTTCTTGGAGTCTTCAGCAGTATTTATAGCAAACTCCACTAGGTTATAGTCCCGTTTGAGGGCTTGCTGGTCTTTTGCCGGTAGCTCTGTTGAGGTTTCCTCGTTGTTCTCCAACCTTGCCATTCATACAGTCAGGATCTCTAGGACGTCCTGGGACCTGTCCACAAAGTAGGATGCAATTTCTAGAATCTCCTCCAAACGGCCGTCGATTTGCAGCACTTTACACCTTTCTTCTCCAACAGAAGTCTGCAGCTACAAAATCTTGGTTTTCTGGGTCAATACATGCTACTTGAGAGGCTGAAGATAGACCTGATGTTCTCTTACTACTTCCAAAGCAGTGTTCAAAGCAGAAATCTGCTCTTGGTGTTCCTTTCTCAGTTCTAGGGTGTGCATATCATTGGCCTACAAGAGGATCTTCAGCTGTTCTTCTAGGTCCTCCACCTTTTCCAGTAACTGCTCCTTCTCCTTCTTCAACTCTTGATCTTCTGCTTGCACTTTCTCAAGGTGTTCTTGTGTAGTCTCCTGAGCCTGTCTCTCTTCATGTAGGGTCTGCAACTCAGCCTCAGCAGTCTTCATCTCCCTCTGTAAGTGTTCAAATTTTCGCTTCAACCTGTTTCCTTCCTCTCTCTCTTTGCTCAAGGTATTTTTCAGCTGAGCAGAGGTTTTCTTAGATGACTCCAGTTCAATCATCACCTTATTTATGTTATCTTCTGAGGCATCGATCATTGCAGCCCCTGCTCTCAGCGTGAACCTAGGATCCTGATCTGTTCCTAACATCACAGCCGTATCCGTTATCATCTTTCCTGGTAGATCTCCCACTTCGACTTTCCTTTATGTCCTTTTGATTATCCTTTTCGTTGCTCTATCATAAAACACGGTGTTGAAATCAGGGATTTCCTTTCCCTTTTCCTGCACAAATGGGACCAGCTTGAGCGTGGGAACCCTGGGTATGCTAGTAGTAGGTACTTGAGGGGTCTGAACCTCGGGGTTCTCCACTTCCTGGGTCTTCCCTGCTGTTGTTTCAGAAGCTGACTGCTGTGTCAATTTTATCCTCTCAGCTTCTTGCCTTTGAAGCTCCTCGTCGAGCTTTTTCTTTGCTTCCTCTACTTTCTCAACTGCTTCCTGAGCAGCTCTTCTTTCTTCTTTTGTATGAAGCCTTTCTGCAGCTTCTTTTTCCAACCTCTGGGCTTCTTCATTTCACCTTTTGGCTTCTTCTTCAGCCTTTTCGTGTTCGTCCCCTTTTCCACCTTTGGTGGTGATATTTTTCTTGAATCTTCTCATTAGCATTGTCATGTTTGGGGCGTTCCGGAAGACAGATTCGTCCTTATCGAAATGGTGGGTGTACTTGAAGTGCACCTTGTGTTCTTTGCAATGCTCAAT
Organism: Pseudotsuga menziesii; assembly: GCA_001517045.1. Classification (NCBI taxonomy): domain Eukaryota; kingdom Viridiplantae; phylum Streptophyta; class Pinopsida; order Pinales; family Pinaceae; genus Pseudotsuga; species Pseudotsuga menziesii. The sequence goes on from LPNX011063419.1 coordinate 436,168, forward strand.
AACCTTGCCTCGTGTGTCATTTCTACAGAAGGGCATCTCCCCAAAATGGAACTTCTCCAATTCCTCTATGAATTCAGCAGCTTGTTTTACCTTGGTGAATTTGTAGCTTCCTAGCTTGAATGGCAAAGGAGGGTAGGCAGTCTTCTTGTGTTCGAACAGAAAACTGCCTCTTCCATCAATGAACACTTGTCTGACCGCCTCCTTGTGGACTATGTAATCCATTGCATATTTGGGCAGCAGTGAAGGTGTTCTTGATCCTCCAAACATCCGGAAGTACATGCCATTTTCAGTTAAGAAATCATCCGCGTATTCTTCTATCACCTGCATGGCTTCTTCCGACATACAGTCACACTCCTTCCAAAAAATGAGTGTGTACAGAGGCATAATGAAGTGCTCACAGACCTCTCTGTAATGGCTATGGTACTGGTGAGCCCACAATGGTCTATAAGCGGCATAAACAGGCATTCTTTCCCTGTCCCAGATGCACCTGAGACCGGGGAAAACCTGGTTGCACAATATGCAGTCTATTAATATTGAACTCATGTAAAACTCCGATCTTTTCTTGGACTCTCCCTCCAAGGATGAGGTCACGCAAGAAGAAAGACTGCTGGACACCATGCTGGCCCAATTGAAGACTGTGCCTTGAGTTTCCACATGAAAAATAATTGGTATCCATTCAAGTTTGAAGAGTCTACCATGAGCTCTCCCAAATATTCTGTTTAGCTATGAATCTGTAGGGAGCCCTCAAGCTCACTGTATCATACTCACTGGTCCGTCTGTGTCGATAATGCTTTCCCTGCAACATCATTCTCCTAAGAGTTTCCACCAGGTCCATTTTGATGCTTTTCAGCCAATCCTCTGACAAGAAAACCTGGGCTTCTGGTAGGTGATAAGCCAACGCCACATATCCAGGGCTAAATGTAGCATAGCCCTGTTCTTCAACATTTCCCATGATCATTGTAGTGGTGTCTACTCGGAGCAGAATCCATCCAATTACCTCAGAGCATGGGAACAGCTCTGGTCTAGTGGCAACTTTCATGAGAGAAGATTTCTCTATGTTAGCATAGATGGATTCTTCTTCGAGGCCCATGTCGGGAACCTCCCTGTGGGAAATCAATCTATATACTTCACCCCATTTGTACTCGAGTTCCACACCAGAAACACATTGAGTGTCTCCATATATGTACTCGGTCTTTGTGACCTCTTCTACTTCTGGTCCTTCTTCGACCATAGGGGCCTTCTTCTTCTGCCTCTTGGACATGGTGGATTCGAATTATTCCTGCCATATATAACATTGTAATATTGATAAATTCAAGTTGCAGACATTCACAAGACACTATGCAGCATTTTATTCTTTCTATGTGTATCATGACAGCAACTAGTCCATGAAGCTATGATATAAGCTTGCATAACCTGACTGGCCTGACTAACAGGACTATTACAACCAAATGCACACTATCTTAACATGATACAAAATAGTGTTCTATGATATTAAATCATTCCATCAACCATCTTCTAGACTGTAATAAAACTACATCCATATGCGATGTGCCATTTTCATTTGTCTTAATGTGATAGCAAGTAGGGAAGCAAATGCATGCAAGTACGGCCTAAAAATGCCCTGACTATCAGAACCATTAAAATGCAATGTGCAGTGTTCAGTAGTTTAGTCTGTGTATATCAACAAAAGAGATAATTGGCAGTATTTATATGCAGTATGATTGTGAGAGTCTCCTGCGTTTTATAATAACAAACATTTTAACAATAAATAGCCTAGCCGGACTAAAATCAACAAGGACTTGTGCAATTCGCAGGAGAAAATTTACATTAAGCCAACTACACATTTCACTCTCTGCGGGTATTATTGTTATCCTACTGCAAAAAACGCTCCTATCAAACTCACTACCCATGCGATTCCCAGCTAACAAACCACAACAGCGGCATATCCCTTCTAATCGACTAGGGTTTCTAACGACCGAGCCCAAAAGGACTGCGTGGGACGGCGTGAGCAACACAGGCTGGGGTTCGAGAAAAACGGGCAATATGAACCTCGAACGAAAGGAGGAATTACCAAAAGCTTACAGAAAAATCACAACAAAACCTCCCCCTGCACCTTATTATCATACATAGGGCGGTTTGGTGCAGGCGTAACGGCCGCCTGCACCAAACCCCCACCCACTGCGCACAAGGTTGCGCACCAACAGCCGCGAGTGAAAAAATGCTCCGTAGGTCAAAAATGCCAGTGCTAGCAGTCAAAATAACCCCCCCCCCCTTATCATATACGCATACATCTAACGGGGCAAAGGAAACCACCGTAACTAAGACTAACCGCATCAATCTTTACACATGCCTCAAAAGGAACGGGAGAGGGTGAATAAACCTACCTGGCACGGACGTATCCGACATGGAGAGGTTTGGAAAGCCTCGTGGTGGAGACACCTATACTGAGGGTACCGCAATTGAGGAACCGGGCGAGCGCGACAGCACGACAACGACGGGCGCGACAGTTAGAAAAAATACGATAGAATAATACCTTGCCTCCCCGTTAATATATAGATATGGCCCGCATGTGGGAAGACTTAACGGATCGGATGGGAAACAACTCCGGATCGGGAGGCAAACCGCTGCTCCTTCCGCAACGGTGGAGGGCCATAGCACAAAACCATCCGCAACGATAGGCAAGGCCAAAAACTAACGGTCGGAAGTCGGAGGCCCTTTTGGGTCGGAAGCCGAAAGCTTAAATTCTTCCGCAACGGCGGAAGCTCATAACATAAACACTTTCCGTAAAGTTCAAGTCGGAAACCAAAAGACTACATGTCAAAAAGCTAACGCCTTTCCCATCCGCCACGTCAGGACCTCAAAGCTCAAACCCTTCCGAAATGGCGAAGGCCAAAAGCAAAGATCCATCCGCAACGGCGGGCGAGGAAATAACCACACCTTCCGACATAGAACCAAAAAAAATCAAAAATCAACCAAAGGATCAGAGAGGAAAACAAAGGCAAAACCAACAATCCGTCCGCAACGGCGGAAAACCAAACCGCAGATTTCTCCACAACGGCGGGAAACGAAAAGGCAAAAAACATCCGCAACGGTGGGAATGTCAATTAAACAAACTTCCGATTCAGAGTGGATTCAAAGGTATTCAAAAATAACGATAAGGCTTGATAAAAAAGGGAAAATTTCCAGCGTTAGAGGGAGATGTAAGCAGGTGGTAAACCAATTCAGCATGAGAAACTCTTTCTGAAAGTTCCCTGACCAAATCAAAGCATAAAATCAAGCTAACCAAAGCAAAAGGAGGGTCCTAAAAAAATTTTGGAATTTTGGGAAATTGTTGCAGCTGCAACACGTGGAACCCGTAGTCTGACTGCTGCCTGCCATTACGGTTGTCTTGTGAACTATCCACCCGACGGCTAGTGCTTCCGTCCACCGATAGAGTATTTTTTTTCCGCCGATGAAGGTTTTTTCCCATCGATATCTTTTACCAAGGGTTTTCCACGATGAGGAGCATAGTACAGAGTCTAGTGTTTTGGAGATTAGCAGTAGCGGCAATGTCGTTCATGCTTTCATCGGAGGATTTCAAGTTAGTTTAGATGTGGCCCGGATTAAGATGAAGAATCTTTTCTTTTAGGGTTGTCTTTTTGGTTACAGACAGCGTTTTAAGCACAACCGAATTTGCCTTGTCATTTTTTCTTTTCATGCATTAATACTGTGTACATTTATTTTACAGAATGCATATGGAGGAGGTAAATAGACTGATACAGTTTTTTGTTATTTTGGTAAAAGCTAAATGGTCTAAGGACATGCTATGTTTATGACAGGGTGATTTCTATAAAGAAGATATGTCTAAAAGACAAAAGCAGAAGAGGCAGAGAATTGGTTGAAGAATGAGGAAGAAGAAAGAAATAGAGCTGTAGAGGAGGCAGCAATGAGGAAGAGAAAGAGAAATGAAGAAGCAAAGATAAAGAAAAGAGAAGAATAAAGTGAGGGTCTGAGATTAACAAGATCTAAAAAAGACCAATAGATTACTGAGCAGATCGATAGCAGCAGAGGCCCAGGCTTGGAAAAAGTTCATCGGCAACCAAGCTAGTCGCTCTTTATAAAGTGCTCTTAAATTTTAATTTAAGATGTAACATATTGTATAAATTATGAGCACATACTACAAGACAAAATTTTGGAAATAAAAGGTTGAGGAAGCCCAAAGGTCATCGAGGGGCAACCCAAAGGTTTTGCTTTTTTGTATAAATATAGGAGAGTTTAGATGTAGGATGGACTTTTTCCCAGATCATTTGTGAGAGTATATTTTAATAAGAACTATTTCCTTTTGCAATAAAGAATTACAAGTTTCATGCTGGAGAAAGCTTGCTGGAATGTTTCAAATGTTTTGCTATGGATCAGTTGAATGTGAACTATTTCGTTTACACCTTACTTCCATTAACTGTGAGATCATTCTAACTCAATGAATTTCTTCTTGTTATGAATGTACTCTGGTTTATTTTGTGAAATTTCCACTGTGAGTAATGAAGGTTGTCATAAGCAATAAGCTATCTTGTTGTTCATATTTCTATTAATGTTCATGTGCTCTGAAATAAATAACAACTATCTGTAATTTTTCTTAATACATGCGCAGAAATACATTACTCATTGTTAGCTGATAATGCTACTCCCTAAGGATAGGTTAGTTAGTTAAATTTAGTTTCTTGCTGTGTGTGATTTAGGTGCGAGAGAGTTAAGACGAGAGGTAAGAACCTGCACATCACATTGTGACACTCCTCGTTATCTCTATCAAACTGCATTTTTAGATAGGCACTTGCACATCATACTTAAACACACAAAAAAACTAAAAATATACATGGTGGACCGGGTCGTAACCGGTAAAACCTTTTAATTTGTTACTTGACCTACAGGAGCCGGACCCTAAACCGGAGGGATTCCCCATACCAAACAGTAACAGGCGAGTTGGGAACGTTTATTGGGGAGAATCCCTAACTATTGTTAACTGCGATTTTCCAGGCCTCAACAGCCTGGTAGCCATTATTGTATGCAAACTCTACCATATGCAAATATTCTTCCCACTTAGTGGGCCTTTCCATGACCTACATCCTCAACATGTCTTCAATGACTTGGTTGGTATGTTCTGTTTGCCCATATGTTTCAGGGTGATAGATAGTGCTGAAGTTTATCTTGGTTTCCAACCTTGCAAACAACGATTTCCAAAATTTTGATGTAAACTTGACGTCCCGGTCAAAAATTACCATCTTTGGTACTCCATGTAGTCAAAATATTTCCTTTAGGGATATTTTTGCAACATTGACAGCCTTGTAAGTGGACTTCATAGGAATAAAATGAGCAGACTTGCTTAACTTGTCTACTACAACCATAATTGAGTCATGTTGTTTTTGAGTCAAAGGCAAACCTGTGATAAAATCCAAAGATATTACCTCCCATTTCCATTCAGGAATTGGCAAAGGTTGTAACAAAATTGTCGGGTGTTGATATTCAGCCTTTACCTGATGACATTCCAAACATTTAGACAGATAATCCACTAAATCTGTCTTTAATTTAGGCCAAAAGAATTTCTTTCTGAGGTTTATTATCATCTTTTGGTAACCCGGGTGCCCTGCACAAGGAGGTTTGTGCATTTAATTTAAAATGAACAGCTTTAAATCTACAACATTGGGCATGTATATTTTTCCTTTAAAAGAAATTAACCCTTTCTGGTCTACTTTGAATTATGTCCCATTCAATTTTACCTCGTTCTTCAGCAATTTATTCAGTAAATTTTCATATTCAACATCATGGATGTTGGCTTCTTTTATTTTGTTCACCATATCACTTTCTGGTTGGCTCATAGTGATCTCACATACTTCGTGAGTTTGTTGACTAAGTACATCATCCACCCTATTTTCCTTACCCTTGATATGCTTTACTTCAAAATCAAATTCACTTAAGAAGGTCATATATCTTGCATGTCTCACATTTATCCATGGCTGACTAAACATATTCTTTACATAGGTGGTGTCTGTCAACAAAAGGAACCTTTTCCCTAATAGGTAATTGTGCCACATCTTTAAGGCATGCACCATTGCGGCCAATTCTAGATCATACACTACATAATTCTATTCATGCTCTTTCAATTTGTGAGATTCATAACATACCACATGCCCTTATTGAGATAAGACTCCCCCAATCCTTCCTTATTAGCATCTATACAAACTATGTAGTCTTTATAGGAATCAGCCACCTTCAAGATTGGGGCCATGGTTAGCAATCTGTTTAGATTTTCAAAGCTCTCTTGACACTTCAGGGACCACACAAACTTTACTCCCCTATTTTGCAAGGAAGTTGTCATGTCCCCATGCCTCCGACCGGCAAGAAGGATGTAATCTCCAGGGCCTTAACCATCCGTGATACCAGCCCCCATGAACATGTAAATTCACAAAACTGCTAACCCAGAATGCTGAAGCAAATGTATTGAACTAGAGTATGCACACAAGGTTGTTTATCATGCATAGATGCAATTTAATCATCATACACAGCGGAAAACCAACAGCATTCATACATGCATGTATTCATTTAACATGTTCATCAATTTCATTAACACAAATTAAGATTTCAGAAGTAGAATGGGCAAGATTACTTATCTTATGATGAATTCGTTCTGCAACCAGCTACGTCGCTGCAACGTTCCACCCAACCATAGGCCAGCGTGCTCCTTAATCTCTCAGCAACGCCGCCACCCCCAAGCTGGGCATGATTCTCCAAGGAATAAGGGAACAAGCAGGATTACACATAGCCAAGGATACCCAAAACGCAGCCAAGCCAACACAGTTGGGTTTATCAGGCCATCAGGGAGTTGGGAAAGGCTAAATTGCTAAGCTAGTGAGCTCATTATAGAGCCATGAACACCTACACTAGAACTAGCCTGACCTCTAAGACACCCAAACACACCCAACACAAGGAATCAGTCCCTTCTCTGCTACACAGTCCCTCAGGCCCTGCATTCCCTTTCAGTGCTATTCAGGGGTGATGGAGAAGAAGGACAGCCCTCTAGCTCTGTCTGTGTGGTTTCCAGCCACCAGGTTTATCAAGCAAATCTAAGCCAACATCCATGTTCCTCTCACAGTCTGAATACCAACCATTGCACTCAGGAAATTCATTTAACTGTCACAGCTTAAACAAGAAAAATGACTTCAAACCATCTACAGTAGTCCCCAAACGTAACAGCAACCACAGCTCACGACGTGGGGTAACAAAGGCCCATTTTGCACAACCGAAACTGCTGGGGGAAACGTACGCAGACCATACTGGGGACAAAATTTACATTCTCCCCACCGGTGCATGAACAATCACAATGCCGAACCCACAAATCAGCCCGTGAGTAGAGGACGGAGCCACACCATTCTCAAATCCGCGGAGGAAAAACAGCGTGGGTGAAACCAGGAAAAATTCCTGTGCGTGAAAACAATGAGCAGACAATTGGAAGTGCGTGAAGGTGAACAACTACAGGGAGGACGCCAAATTTCAGTGCGTGGATGTTCAGCAAACTCGTGGAGCCAGGAAAATGTCTGCGTGAGGGATGAACAGCAAAATCGTGAGGTCCCAAAATTGGAGAGAGCGTGAAAGTTTTTCCCCTGCCATTGTGAAGTCAAGCACTGTGGTGGAGTGTGCATGTGGGTGAGGACCGACAGTCCTGCCACCCCACTCCCCAAATAATAAACTGCCTCAACCACCACCATCCTTTCTTAATGAAAGTGGTTGGAATAAGACAAGGGAAGAAGACACATGGGTTTTTCTCTCATTGGCCAAGGTTTGACAAATTCCCCCACATCCTTATCCTTGTGAAAATCATGCCCCTTTCTCATTTTAGTTTCCGCGATCGTAGCTGGTCGGGTTCATTTAATTAATTATAGATGCATATTTACATGATGACCATCATAATATATGCCGCATGCCCCGATATACCATCGGTGACAAATTCAAATCCAAAACATAACATAACCAATCAATGGTGGGGCCTTGGCCTTTAGCTCCGCACCATGATCATTTAATATATACATCATGTACATCTAATGCAACGGGGTCAAAACTGGGGCATTACAAAAGTAATGGGATATGCTATCTTCGAGAATCCCTGGATGAATCGCCGATAGTAACCAGTGACTCCCATGAACATCCTTAGGCACGGGCCATTCTGAGATAGCCTTAATCTTTTGAGGATCTACCATGATTCCATCCTCTGAGATGGCATGACCTAGGTACTGAATTTATTTCTCAAAGAATTCACATTTCTCGAACTTAGCATAGAGTTGATGCTCTCTTAAGGTTTGCAGCACAATTTCTAAGTGTTGTTGGTGTTGTTGGTGTTGTTGGTTAGCAATCTTTTTAGATTTTCAAAGCTCTCTTGACACTTCAGGGACCACATAAACTTTACTCCATTCTTTTGCAAGGAAGTAATGGGATATGCTATCTTTCAGAATCCTTGGATGAATCGCCGATAGTAACTGGTGACTCCCATGAACATCCTTAGGCACGGGCCATTCTGAGATAGCCTTATTCTTTTGAGGATCTACCATGATTCCATCCTCTGAGATGGCATGACCTAGGTACTAAATTTATTTCTTAAAGAATTCACATTTCTCAAACTTAGCATACAGTTGATGCTCTCTTAAGGTTTGCAGCACAATTTCTAAGTGTTGTTGGTGTTCTTCCTCCATCTTGGACTAGATTAGGATGTCATCAAGAAATATCAACACAAACTGATCTAGGTACTTGTTGGAAATGCTATTCATTAGGCACATGAAAGTAGCAAGGGCATTGGTCAAGCCAAAAGGAATTACTACAAACTCATAGTGCCCATATTGGTTTATGAAGGTCGTTTTACTTACATCTTCTTCTTTAATCCTAATTTGGTGATAACCAGACTGCAAGAATATTTTTTCTCCCCCTACTTGATCAAACAGATCATTAATCTGGGGCAGGGGATACTTGTTCTTGATGGTTACTTTATTCAATTCTATGTAATTTATGCACGGTCTTAGATTCCCATCCCTTTTCTCTACAAATAAAACTGGTGCTCCCCAAGGAGACACGCTGGATCTGATGTAATCCTTGTCTAGCAGCTCTTGTAACTGAATTTTCAATTCAGTTAACTCAAGGATGCTCATACGGTAAGGTATCTTAGATACCGGTGAAAACCCAAGCACAATCTAAATGGAAAAATCTATTTCTCGTTGAGGGAGTAAACCCAGTATCTCTTCTGGAAACACATCCATGAACTTGCTTAAAATAGGGTGGTCTTTTACCTGTGTTTGACCTTCATTAAGGAGTGGCTCAGTGACCCGCACCGCATAAAGCTTGCAGTCCTTTCTCATACATTTCTTTAATTACATGGCAGAGATTTGTCTTAAGGAAACCTGTTTAATGACACCTTCTACCTTTCTAACAATTCGATCCTCGGTCACATAAGTGAAGGTTTTATCAAAATAATTCAATATTACTTTATGCTTTGCTCACCAGTCCATGCCAATAATCATATCATATTACCCTAAAGGCAAAACATTCAAATCAATCTTAATCACATGACTCATTATTTTAACTTCACAATCAGCAACAAACTCAGTTACCTTTTGTTGGCACCGGGATTTTTGGGCCCCCAAGGTCGACCACAAAGGGGGGAGGGGCCTTACTCCCAGGAAACAGCAGAACCGCTTTAGACTGCGCCTTTGGCCCTGCATAGTCAGAGAGGGATCTCTCATTCGTGTTTGGAGTTTACTCTGCTTAAGATTTCTAGTCAAGGATAATCAAGGGGGCCAAGATCCTGAATGGGACAAAGTGTATAAAGGTGAGATGTAAGGTAGGATTATCGAGGCGGGAACCATTAGCAATGGAGTCAAGAACCTGCGTGGTGAACACTTGAAAGAGGAAAGGAAGGCGTAGGGTTGCAAACAGAGGCAAGGTAGCTGCTGATCTCCTAATCAAGAGATATTTAGCGGGCGATTGGAGGACGAGAGAGAGAACAGCCCATCGCGTGGAGCACCAGCGAGATGAATTCCACGTAACTTTAGAAGAACAATTGATAAATGTCTGGAACAGTAGCCGGAGCATAACGAGTATGAATTCCTAACTGATATACCCTAAGTTGTAGACATGAAAGCAATCAACAGACTGGAGTGAAAATAGGAAATACATTACACGTAAAAGAAGATACATATTGGAAAAAGCAACGACACATGAATCTCTGCTATGATAAACAACTCCTCTACAATTTTATTCATAACACAGGAATCAAATCTTATTTACAATGGAGAGCCTTAGCCCTAGAATGTTTCCCAATCCAATAAGCTCCTCTTCTCCCTCTATCGAGAGTGTATTTATACAATTCTAATGCTGAGACTACCAATTTGAAAATTGTTACAGGTCACTATCATGCGTTAACAGCATAGTGAGTGGGACTATCACCACGTTTTACAAATATAAAAAATAAACATTATGGTGTTGGCAGTCGCATTCGGACCGAGTAACAGTTCGACATGTTTGGCTGCTACAGAAGATTGCGAGTATGATTCCTCCTTCCCTGCCCGAAGCATGCGCTCCCATCGTGTTCAAATGTAGCTTTTCACATGGGCCCGTACTGGCAAGGTAGTTTGCATTTTTCCCCGGTTCAACCACATCCTCCACCTCCTTCCTCGTCAGGTAACACTGTTAGCCGTGGGCTCTGGAAGAAGTGTCGCATTATTTCTGGTTGAGACAAACCTATGGGGTGGCTTTTCATTCTTGTACTTCTCACCTCCAGTGAGGTGAGCTCTCACACAAGCAGTAGGGTGTAGCATATCTACACCATCCCCATCACCCTCGGAAAGTGGGATTCACAAACAGGGCTGTTAGGGCTTTAAACCCCTGACGCTCCCATCCGAACAAATGTTTATATAGGGAACAGTCAATGACTGTCCCCTTCTGCGGAGGCTTTGGTGGGTGTGATGCTATCAGGGGTTCCTAAAAAAATACATACGGGGAGTAAGTGTCCAGGCCCCACATAGTTGGGGGCACGGGTATCACGTCTGGACCTTGATGGCTGGTGTCATTCTTAGCATGCAATACAAATTGACGGGAAAGTGTGGAAGCTTCCCACCAACCATCAACACCCCGAGACGGATAAGCTTCTCAAACCAGATCTTCATCATCAAACTCTTCGGGCCTTTGCAAATTAGTGGAGAAGTAAAACTCAGGTTCTGGAGATATGTTAATTCACTCCTGTTGAACTAAAAGAAGTATATATAAGGCTTCGAGACTGACCCTAGAACTAGCTAGTCAACATTCCTGCACCCTATGTCATCAAGTGTATTTGGTATCCACATGTGTGAGGGTGCGAGCAGAGTGATCCTTTAATGGCTGGGGATCTAGTCACTTTGCTTCATTGGTCGTGGCGCCTTACCGTCTACTGCAGGAAGCATTTATGGACGCCATCTGGTACAATAGATCCATGCTGCAAAGTTCATGAAGTGGACGTTCCCACGTTTCCTTGCTCTTTTGAAGTAGGAAACAGAATGGTCTCCCGCATCGTGTTGGCTTTGCCTCGTGTGAGTAGCGGATTCGCTGGTTACTTTCCTCATTTCCATAGGCCAACTCACACAAAATCCACCTATATTTACGTGACATGACTCTGCCAAAGGGGTGATTCCATCGATATGCATGCTACAAATGGCGTCGGAGAAATCGGCCAATCCGCAATGATGTAGATTACACCTGTGAACGTCTCCTCCACTGTCATCTCCGCACTGGATGTGAAATCATGTACCCTAGGAGCCATCTCAGCCATCCAATCTGAGGAATCTTTCATGTCCACCGTCTACTTTCCATACCTTCTACCGCCAACTTTTCTCCTTTGAACGTCGCTGACAGTTCTGGATCGTGACATGTTCTCGACCATCGATCCCAACCGATCCTTCACGTAGCCGTAGATCTGAGTGGGCCCCACTATATTTCGCAATGAGAATCTTTGGTATTCATCCGTGCTATTCTGCACTGTGAAATAAACCGTGGCCACTAATTTCTCTCCTTTCTTATTGCGGCCATTGATCTTCGCGAATGCTACCCCTCCTTCGCAATTTGAAATCGCGGCTTTTACCCGTGCATGTATGGCTTGCAAAATTGATTGAGGCCATAGATCTGACTCAGATCTCATTTCGACCATAGAATTTTTCTGACTTTTAACCCATTTTGCAATCCATAAATGCAGCTTTGGTCAAGCATGTCCGCTCACGTGAAATTTTTTGGAGCCATTTATCCACCTTCGATCAATCTCAGCCTTTGATTTCGAGCCTCGCTCAACGCCTTCAGCACACCTTCTGTTTTCTTCTTTACCTTGCACTTATGATAACCTGAAGGGGAATTCACATGAAGTTCGAGGGAATGGGACCCTCATCGAACTCCTATCAAGCCCTTAAATCAACTGTTAAAAATGGAGTGTTAACACCTTTCTCCTTGCCCTAGTGGCTAGTTGGACTACCCAGGGTTTTTCATGCCTTACCTTGGCAAGATGTTATTCCTCCATCACTTTGGGAGTGATGTAACTCAAAGTAGCCCCTGGATCAATTAGTATAGAAATAATTCGATTAGAGATAGTACCTTCAATCTCCACAATTGCATATTGATAATATGATTGTCGATTTTCCAAGGTTGCATTAATCTGGTGGTAACTTTTCCCAACCTCCCCAACAGTGGATTCTTCTTGTAGTTTGTGAAAAACCTTATTTGGTTGGTTGAGGCATGGGAATTTCCTTCGCAGGTGAGGCTCCCCACATTTCCAACACTTCACAGGTTCTCTAGGGGCTCCAACAATCCCCTTCGGTCCAAGGTTCATAGACTTCTAGTTCTTCTGTGGAAACTGTTCATTTTTGCTGTAGGAATTTCCTTGCGGATTCCTTGGCATATTCCTGAAGGGTGGGGGTTCGAAGCCCTTCTTCTATTGATTGAACCGTTCATATTCTTTACCCTTCCAGACCTTGGATAATTCATTCCTGTCCTGTTCAAACCAAAGCCTTTCCTTTCTAAGTCTTCGTCCAAGGTTTTGGGATTACCGAACTCAATTTTGTCCTTATAAGGCTGCGCCAAGCAACTCAACAACCTTTGCACCTTCAATTTTTCCTCTTTAATATACGTCATGAATCGCAACAGTTCTTGGAATTTGTTAATGAGGTCCTCTCTATTCATTTGGCCAAGATTTAACTCATAGAATTCCTTGGTATTCCTTTCATAGTAGCTTTCTAAATATTGCTTTTTGAAGAACTTCTTGAACTATGACCACTCTAGGTTCTTCTCTTTTATCCCCTGGGAAATATTCAGATCCTGCCACCAAATGCTTGGTCTTCCCTTTAGGTTGTAGATGGCTATTCTCACCTTCATGTTGCTAGAGTAATTATAAATTTGAACGTACTTATTCATATCTAGCAGCCAAGCCTTTGCTTCTTCTCTAGCTTTGGATTCCCCATCGAAGTTGGTTGGCTTGATCTTTTTAATTTCCCCTTCCAGATGATCGATCTTCCTTTTCCCAACTATCTTAGCTCGATTCTCATATTTTTGAGTTCCATTGGAGGAACTGTCCTTTCTTCTGGCACTTTCCTGGACTTTAGGGTCCCTAACAATCTTGGGTTGGGACTTTTCCCCATTATACTTCTCTTTCAAACCCTGTAGTAATATCTCATTGAGCCCCTGCTGATTCTCTTGAGCCTTCTTCAGTCGCTCATTGTCAGCCTTAAAGCTCTGAATCTCTACAATCAGATTCCTCATTTTTTGTAACGTCCCCAACCCTCTGACCTATCAATCCGGGAAACTAGCCCCATGAACATAATAATAAAAATTGAAATGCTTTGAACTAAAACATGCATACATTATTACCATAAAGCGGAAGCAAAACCATATCTTCAAGCATTTAGCATGTTCATTGTAATTCATTATCAAATGTAATTGCAGGGATTTAAACACAAAAATACTTATCTTATGAAGAAGAATGCCCCACTACCAGCTATGTCGCTGCAATGTTCCACCCAACCATAGGCCAGTGTGCTCCTTAATCTCTCATAAACACTGCCACCCCTGAGCTGGGCATGATTCACATAAGGAATAAGGAAACTAAGCAGGCTAACACATAACCCAAGATATGTCCAGACTCGGCCAAGCCAACACGGTTGGGTTTATCAGGCCAAGAGTACGCAACACCACATAACCAAGCCAACAAGTTGGGTTTATCAGGTTATCAAGAGATGGAAGCATTGTTTGCTAAGCTAGTGGGCTCACTGAAGAGCTAAGGATGCCTTCACCAGAACTAGCTTGACTCCTAATACATCCACCACACACCCAACACAAGGAATCATTCCCTTCTCTGTTGCACAGTCCCTCAAGACATGACTTCCCTTCCAATGCTATTCAGGGGGGGTGTAGAGAAGAGAGGCATCCCTCTAGCTCTATCTATGAGGCTCCTGCAAAACACTAGGTTTATCAAGCAGACTCCTCTCCACTCCTACATAGTCCAAAGACCAATTGCATACACAACAATAGACACCATTTCCTGGGTTGAGGAAAATAGTTTGGCAATGAAATGAAGTGCTAAGGTGGGTGAAAGCAACCCCCTAATAGCAATTCGTATCCCAGGGACATTTTGGCCCTAACGTGGCCAAAAACGAAATCATCAACAACACCCAAGAGAACGTGGTCTCTCCTCTAAATCGCTGGGCAACACCAAATGATTTTGAGCTTGGAAAACAGTGGGGAAAAACAACAGAAAACGTTGGGGAACCCAAAAACAGATTTACAGATGGAGAAAAAAAAACACCAAGGTGAGAATCACGATTTCAACAATCGTTTAATTGAGCCACAGAGCCAAAATCTACCTCTACAAAAACCCAAATCATTTTTTTTTATTTCTGAAGGCATCTATGGCCATTCGAGAGCCAAAATGACTGCCATAAACCCCAAAAACATGAATTTAGATTCTTGGCCACTCAGCAAGGTAAAAACGGTTCCTAGCCATTGAAGAATCCATGAAAATGCAAGAAAAACATAAATCTTTCTTTCCCACTTACTGAAGAATACCAAAACGAATTTATGGGCATGCAAATGTGAGGAAAATGACTCCAACATGAAGGATGAACACACAGGAAGCCCACGTGAAGGAGAATGGGTGAGAAAAAAGGAATTAATGGGTGAGTAATGGCTTGGGCATGCCTTCCCAAGCATTTACTTGCCCCACAAGTCAGAAAAACATTTTCCAAAATATGATGACTTCCTCAATTCGAATTTTTGACTACCATACTCCTCCCCATCCCCATGCATTAACTAACTCAACCATTTTTGGAAGAATTAAATGATTGGGTGAATGAGACAAGAAAGGTAGTTGACTGTTTCATTGGTTCTCCCTTTGACATTTGGCTTTTCCCCATTGGACCAAAGGTTTAAATAATTTCCCTCCCTATTCCTTAGGAAAATCATGCCCCCATCTCTTTTAATGTTTCATAGACATAGCTCGTTGTGGGTATTTTAATTAAAATGCATATTTACATGATGCCAAAAATTATAATGTGTCGGATAGCACAATATACGATCGGCAACGATTTTAATCGCCGAAACATAAAATATTAAATCGATGGTGGGGGTTTTTCCTTTAGCTCCACACCACGATTAATTAGAATATGTACATCATATATAGTTTTAATGCAAACAGGTGTGGAAATTGAACTCAGGTGTTAGAACAATTACACTCACAAAAATTGCCAATTACACACAAAGGAGACTGAATATGGAGCAGAACACCAATCTGTATTGAATAAGTGTACAATAGCCAACCCTGTGAAGTCATAAGCTACCACAATAAATAATGACATGAGAGATTTGAATGCATAAGGATGCCATTCGAATTTGGTCAAAAGCAGGCTTACTAAATCTAAGCACATCCCCCATATGTGCATAAAGCAGTTTCTAAATCTATCTAGGAGCTCACGAATTGGAAAAATCAATTAGGCAAGCTAATAGCTGATGGAAGGACAACTCATACATGCTTTTCTTAGGAGAAAAGGGTGGAGGATGATGAGGACAAAAAACAAGTTAACTTCACCTAGTCAAACTTTCCCAATTGCCTTAAAACTCAAAAAAAGCAGACATGCGCTAGGAAGGCCAAGAATAAAGCAGATTTGATTCCAAGTGGTTTCCCAAGTGCTCCATTACTCAAATTTAGAAAGTTTGACCACTTTGGATGTGTGGAGCACAACTTGCATAAGGTGGAATATGGAAACCAGGCAATTAAGACAAAAATTGGATTAATTAATGTCTAAGGTAGCTAACTATGGGTTGATTATTCTAACACCCCCCCTTAATCCTGACTTATGAGTAAAATATCAAAAAATTATAGGGCCTAGAAACAAGGCTTAGTCACCCTTTACATACTGCATGTCCATTTAACCAAGGAAAGAGGCAAAAACCCAGTGGGAAAAATCCTCCCTTAAACATGGACAGTAAAACAAAATTTGGAAATCTTGTCATCACTCATGCTTCACAGCATGATCAGCAATCCCCAGCAGTGATTTGAGATTGATGAATGTCTTCTCACAAAAAACTTTGGTGAAGATATCTGCTACTTGTTCTAAAGATGAACAAAAGAGTAGGTGAATGGTGCCATCATGCACAAGCTATCTGATGTAGTGCATATGGATCTCAATGTGTTTGGTTCTCTGTCTCTGAACTGGATCATTGCAAATTCGAATGGTACTCTGATTATCACAATAGATAGTAGTTGAGTATTCTGATTCGAAGCCACACTCACCAAGTAACCCCTACAACCATAAACATTGAGTTGCTACATTTACAACTACTCTGTACTCTGCTTCTGTAGATGAGAGTGCAATGGCACTCTGTTTCTTGCTTGACCAGCTGATTGGTCCTTCAGCAAGCATGAACACATATCCTGATGTTGAATTTCAATCTGTGTTGTCACCTTCCCAATCACTGTCAGTAAACCCAATCAAATCAAGATCAGATTTAGCTTTGTAGAAGATCCCATGAGTCCTTGTTCCCTGAAGAAAGTTAAGGATCCTTTTGGCTACTCTCCAAATCTCATGAGTCTGATCCATGTATCTTGAAGCCACACTTACTGCATAAGAAATATCAGGTCGAGTATGTGTAAGATACAGAAAACATCCAATCAATTGCCTATATAGTGTATTGTTTACCATAGGTGAAGAATCAGCTTCTTCAAGCTTAACTCCTGAAAGGAAGGGAGTCTTGATTGGCTTGCAATCCTTCATGTTGAATTTGTTTAGCAAATCCAAGGCATACTTGGACTGATGTACTTTGATTCCTTGTTTGGTTTGAGCAATCTCGAGCCCCAAGAATTGGCTCAATAAGCCCAAATCAGTCACTGAGAATGCATGGTTCATTGCATCCTTCAAGGAGGCAATTTCATCCTTTGAGCTTCCTGTAATGAGAAGGTCATCAACATACAAAACAATAATCATTAATGAACCATGAATCAGCTTCAAATAGATATTTGGATCTGACTTGCATCGAACAAAATTCAGTGATAGCAAAAAGTTATCAATCTTGGCATACCAAGCCCTGGGGGCTTGCTTAAGCCCATACAATGACTTATTTATCCTGCACACAAGAGATGGATTAGTAGAAAATCCTTGAGGATGCTGCATGTAAATATCTTCAGTGAGATATCCATTCAGGAAAGCACACTTCACATCCATGTGGTGTACCTCCCATTGCTTCGAAGCTGCAATGGCTAAGGCTAGCCTGATGGAGTCCATCTTTGCCACTGGTGCAAAGGTCTCATTGTAGTCTATGCCATGTACCTGTGAGTAGCCCTTGGCTACCAATCTGGCCTTGTATTTCAAAGGTGAACCATCAACAGCAAATTTGGTTTTGTAAACCCACTTACACTTAACTAGCTTCCTCCCTGGGGGAAGATCAACCAGCTCCCAAGTGTTGTTCTTCTGGAGTGAGCTGAACTCTTATTTCATGGATGTTTGCCATCTTGGATCATTTGTTGCATATTCATATTTCTGTGGGTCTAATTCAACCATCAGATAGCATCTCTCTGCAAACATAGGATCTTTCATGCACAGGGCACTCTCAAACTGAGATCTAGTCCCCCTAGGATCATTAGGATTTCAGCTAGTTCTCCAGCTGCATGAATGGTCTTTGCTGCCCATTTTGGTCTTGTAGGACTGTTAGGATCTGAAATTAAATCATCATTATCAAACATATCATAATCAGCAACTTAAACTATCTCTTCAATTACATTTAATGGTTCTAGTGGTGAAGAGGATTCTCCAACTTCCACTGCTGCTAAAGGCTCTTCTTGGAACTGAACACTCCTTTCAATGAAGGCTTTGTTTGTGTTCAAATTGATCAGCTTGTACCCTTTTGAATCTTCATAGTACCCAACAAATAGACACTCTTGGCTTTGGGGCTGCAAATCCTTCCTCTTTTTTGTTGGAATTCTAGCCCAAGCCCTTGAGCCAAAAATCCTGAAATGGGTCACATCTGGCTTCTGCCCACTCCATGCTTCGAAAGGAGTCATACCATCAAGATATTTATGAGACACCCTATTTTGAATATAGGCTGCACAGTTTATAGCTTCACCCAAAACTTTGGTGGAAAAGTCTTAGCCTCCATCATGCATGTTGCCATCTCTTTCAGTGATCTGTTCTTCCTCTCAGCAACACCATTCTGTTGTGGTGTGTAAGGGATAGAATGCTGCATCTGAACACCTGCATATGCACAATATTGAATGAACTTAGACTTGACATACTCACCACCATTGTTAGATCTGAGGACCTTGAGTTTCCTCCCAAACTGGTTTTCAACCAAATCCTTAAAGACTTTGAAGAGGCCAAAAACTTCAGACTTGTGTTTCAGGAAGTAAACCCAGCAATACCTAGAAAAGTCATCTATGAATGTCAATGCATATTTGGCCTGACTCATTGACATATGAGGAAATGGGCCAGCAACATCACTCTGTATCAACTCAAGACGTGCATAGGTTCTCTCATGACTAGCTTTCTCAAATTTATGCTCTGGGTGTTTTCCTAAGATGCAACCTTGACAGACTCCTTTGGAAAACTTAATCTTTTGTAACCCTATGACCATTTATTTTTCACTAAGATCAGAAAGATACTTGTAATTGAGGTGGCCAAATATTTCATGCCAAATCTTGCTTTCCTCATTAGCATGAGTCAGAATAGCATAGGGGTTTGAGTAGGGTAGGAAGTGTGAGAACATGTATACCTTTGAAGTGTGATTTGCAACTCCTTTTGCAATGACTTTACCACTTGAGATCTCTGTGATCTCAACTTCATCAGGGGAGAATATGACCTTCTTTGGAGACCCTATGTGGGTCATCTGATACACTGATAAGAGGTTAGAGGCAAGACCTAGAACATACAATACATTGCTGAACTTACCATGGTCAATATCAATCCTCCCTTTGCCCAAACTTTCAGTGAGAGAGTCATCTCAAAGTACAATTGGTGAACCTTTCGACATGTCAAGTGAGGTGAATGCCTCCTTGGTCGAAACCATATGTCTTGAAGCTCCAGAATCAATGATGAAACTAGGTGAGCTTGATGTGCCAGCAACCAATGCATGAACTCTCTCTCTATCTTCTGAATTTGATCCTCCTTCCCTCCTCTTTGAGCTATCAGGAAGGGAGATGCCATTCTTCTCCAGGAGTTGGGTCAGCATGTCTATTTGCTTCTTCATGCAGGAGCTTTCAGGATGATTGCCCTTACTGCAGTATGCGCACTTTCTCATTTCTCCTTTGTTCTTCTTCTTCTGGGGGTTCTTCTTGGAACCTTGGGGCTCCTCTGGAGACTTGTTCTTGTCTCTCTTTTGCTCAGGTGTCTTCTTAGCTTTATTCTTGCTTTTTGAATCCACCCTCAAATCTCTAGCAACCAGAGCTTGGTCTTTGGAAGGTTTGATGGTGCCCATCATCACCAATTTATCTTGTTCTTATGTGAGAGATTCCATGAAATCTGCAAGGCTAGGCATTTTCCAGGCTCGAGCTGTCAACTTTGTGGCATGGAAGGTCGAGAAAAGCACTGAATAGTCAGGGCCAAGCTTCGAGAGTATGGAAAAAACTAGTTTCTCCTCCTTCTTTTCAATCACACATTGTTTTAGCTGCAAAACAAGGGCTTTGAACTTGGAAAAATAGAGTTGTAGGGATTCAAAGCTATTGGGACTCAGGGAGATCAATTCATTTCCAATTTTATGTCCCCTAATCTCATTTGTCTTACCAAAAATCTCAAAAATCTTCTCCCATACTTCATTTGGTGATGTTAATCCATCAAGATGGAAAAGGAGGTCTCTGGATATGCTCAAACACAGGAGACCATAGGCCTCATCCCTCCTGTTGTGCCATTTAATTTTCTCTACAGCTGCATTGGGATCTGCTTCTATTGCCTTAGTCACTCTGTAGAGGCCTTTTTCTCTCAATAATATCTCCATCTCTACTTTCCATTCAAAGAAGTTAAATGGAGTCAAGATGATCTTCTGAGATTGATCCATAGCTCAGAAATTGTCCCTTCAGTCAGCAGAATGCTCCCAGTCAATGATGTCGAACCTGCAACAACAAATTGGAAGGAGATAAATCGATCTACAAAGGCTCTAATACCATGTGGAAATTGAACCCAGGTGTTAGAACAATTACACTCACAAAAATTGCCAATTACACATGCAAATTACACACAAAGGAGACTGAATATGGAGCAAAACACTAATCTGTATTGAATAAGTGTACAATAGCCAACCCTGTGAAGTCATAGGCTACCACAATAAATAATTACATGAGAGATTCGAATGCATAAGGATGCCATCCGAATTTGGTCAAAAGCAGGCTTACTAAATCTAAGCAAATCCCCCATAGGTGCATAAAGCAGTTTCCAAATCTGTCTAGGAGCTCACGAATTGGAAAAATCAATTAGGAAAGCTAATAGATGATGAAAGGACAACTCATACATGCTTTTCTTAGGATAAAACGGTGGAGAATGATGAGGACAGAAAACAAGTTAACTTCACCTAGTCAAACTTTCCCAATTGCCTTAAAACTCAGAAAAAACAAGCAATAAAGCAGAAAAAGCAGACATGCGCTAGGAAGGCCAGGAATAAAGCAGATTTGATTCCAAGTGTTTTCCCAAGTGCTCCATGACTCAAATTTAGCAAGTTTGACCACTTTGGATGTGTGGAGGACAACTTGCATAAGGTGGAATATGGAAACTAGGCAAATAAGACAAAAATTGGATTAATTAATGTCTAAGGTAGCTAACTATGGGTTGATTATTCTAACAACAGGTTCAAAACCGAGGTGTTACATTGTTTCCAGTACTTGTCTGGGTTCAAGGTATTCTTGTTCTGGCTGCGATGTGCGTGATGCTGGTGCAACTTCTTTAGATCGACTAACATTCTCACTTTGTGAGCCCATTGTTGTATTACCCCTATTACAGAACAATTTTACATGTGTACAAACATTCAAACACAAAATGTTATGATTAGAACATAGATTTTCATAATTCAGTGGAACTAGATGTTCCCAAAAGGCGATAGGGTTGAAACTTGTAGCTCTCTAATACCATATGCAACATATTGTTGTAATCTCACAGATCACATAAGGTAACCAATAATACACATAGAAGCATATAATCATAACAGACACAAGAGACAAGAATAGGTAATGAAGTAACAGATTATATTATAGAATCACATGAGGGTCCATACATATACATAAAACTGAACTAAGTTCTCATCCAGCTTAACAGCCTAATATATATGATTTACAAATGGTTACAAGTAACTACCTGTCGGTTCGGTCAACCGACAAGACTTACGCGGCCGACCTAATCTCCGATTAGTCGGCTACTCAACTAGTCGTCTCACCGACCAGCGCCTCTAACATCTCCCCCAGGAACAAAATCTTTCTTTGTCCTGAAGAAACGGGGGAGGTACTCAAAATTTTACCGTTTGAGATAGTTACTTCTACTTTGGTTTGGCTTCATGGACTGTGTAGTCGAATGGTTGGTCATTTCTGCATACATACTTCCACAATGGCTTCTGTTGTAATGTCCAGTTGGTGCTGAAACTCTGTCCAATTCTGTAGAACTTTTTGGATATGATGTTATATAATCATATAGATAATTGTTTACAAGTAGATATCTATTATATTAACATACAGAATAGGAACAATGTATATATTTTATTCTAGTTTTA
>LPNX011063419.1:460573-495770 GCA_001517045.1 Pseudotsuga menziesii
GGTTCATTGGCTGGGGAAGAAGGTTAATACTTGATGAGGTAAAGGATGAAGTACGGCTTGCGACAATTTGAGAGGTTTTGTCGGGGTTCCTTAAGAATGTTGATCTAATACTTCCAATGGTTCTCAGTTTCTGAGGTATTTGACCAATTTGTTGTGATAGGGTTTGGCGTGTTGAGCTAGACTCGATTAACGTGCGGTTGGTGGTAATTTTTTGAGCAGATGTGAATAATTCAAGGAGTTTTTCAATAAATTCCTGGAAGTCGCCATCGTGGTCGAATCGTTCTTTTAACGTCTCCAGCATAGCATTTTTACAAATGTCTACAAGACTGATGGTGGGTAGTTGTGGGATATCTTCTTGTGTGATCTGGCTTGGGGATGGGAGTGTGGGGCTGGAAACTAAATCAACAATATTCTCATTGAATGAAGGGTTTGTAGTTTTTACCTTTTTAGCTTTGGCTTGTCTTTTCTCCTCCTCAACAAATCATTTGAACTGCTCCTTGACCAGGATTTTATTTTTGGCGGCCTCTATCAAGATTTTGATCACTTGAGCATGGATTTCATCCTCATCGTCTGAATTTTCTTATAGGATCAGCTGGCGTTTCCCTTTTCCTTTGGCTGGACTATCTAGGTTTTTCCTATATTTTGCAATTATTGCTGCCAACTATCGGATACTTTCCTTTGTCAACAAGTCTTCTGGTTTCTCTATCTCTTCCTCCCCTTATTGTTGTGTCGGTATCATTGCTTGTTGGATTTGTGGTTGTGGAACAATCATCAATTGGAGCTTGTTGGTATCCTTTGTCGGTGTGTCCTACGACATGAAGGTACTGATATATAGACGGATTTCATAATCCTCCTCTTTTTCCTGGTCAGTCAAGGGTTCCTCAATAGGCTGATTTATCTCTTTGGCCCTTGCTGGTATCGACAGCTTGGTATTAGATTGTCGAGCTATTTCTTGGAAAATCTCATCGACTGAAGGATAATAGTCGAAAAATTTTGTTTTTGCTTTCGCCCCCTGCATGTACCAGATTGCAATGTGGTCGAGCTCTAATTGAATGTGTGTTGTTTTTGGTAGACTTCTTCGGATGTTCTGAGGCACCCTCCATCTGGTTGTCTAGACTTTTAGATTCTGAAACCAAATTTCCAGAATTATTTTTCCATTTGCTAGTTCTTTTAAAGTTCCATTCTGTGAAAATGGTTTGAAGTGACACATGTGATATTTGCATGGTTTGAGGAACTGCTTATCTCCGACTGGACATAAGTCGTACATGGCTATCAAAATTATCAGTAATGGGAATCTGATAATTCCATCCAATTACTGGCATTTTTCACATATGGATTTGAGCATGTCGATGACATACTGATCCCAGCGGTAAATTTTCCCTGAGTCTGCTATTGTGTCGACAACTTCCAACATTTCTAACTTCAAATCACTCCCTCGGCCTGTAGGGGTGATTCATGTCGCTATGATTTTGGAAACTATTTGTGGTGTATGGGCTTGTATTTGACTGATCATCAGCCCTTTTGAGTTCTTTCCTGATGGTGTCCATGTTAGTCGTTATACTAATCCGTCTTTTATGCCGATAGGAATAAGGTTGCCCTAGTTTGAAATTCTGGTAAGCTTGTATATGACCTCGCCAGAAATTTCTACTAGTTTGTCGAAGTAGAATTTGCCATTGTGGTACCAGCTGATCATAAATTTTACATTGGTTTCTTTTGTCCCACTGAAACTCGCCATAAAAGGTGTATTCATGTAACTCATAATGGTACTGCGGCTTATTTTCTCTGCTTCCTGTGTCATTTTCTTATCTACACAGGCCCATTCTTTGATTTATGCCCAGATATTTGCCCCTGAAGTTTCTTATACCTTTGCATTTTTAATATTTCTTAATATTCTTACGAGTGGGGTTTTGGCAGATTTTAGCTCTTTTGTTTTGGCAGATGCGGCTCCGGTTTGCTTTAGAGCCATTTTGTCAGTCTCTTGGCCAGATTTCTTCACAAGGTTTCTACTTTCAAATTTCTGAGTAATTGGTTGCTCTATTTCTTCGAAACACGGTAAGAAATCTTTCTCTGACGTAGTATTTATAGGTGGAGCGGATGGTGGTTTTGTCGATGAAGGTATTAATGGCAGAAATGATGGTCTAGGACGGTCTATTGAGGTCGCATTTAAGGCGTTCTGTTTTTGGCGCTCCTTTTGACCGTAGTCATGAAGGTGTGATTTAACCTTTGGATTCGTCGGTCAATGTCGATCATGAGGGTGGTCGATGATGGCATATCGATGGTAGGGATGTCGGTTGTCAAACTGCGGTCTTCTATATCTTTCGAAATTTTCTATCATTTTGGCTTATAAGTGTTGGATCTTTTTGTCGTTTTTGAGATTTTTAGATTTTTATAGATTTTTATGAACAATTATGGTCATTCTTTTTTTTTGTATTACATATATATATCTTTTTTTTTTGGATTGCCTAGTTTTGGTACCGTTTTAGTCAGGCACCATTAACAAGTTTCTGAAATACTATTCCTTGTAACGTCCTTAGTCAGACTGATCCGTTGGCATGAATTTCTTCGACAATGTAAGGTCCCATCCATTCTATGTGTAGCTTTTTAGGTTTTCCTTTCACTCGACTATTATACAATAGGGCAAGATCTCCGACCAACAAATTTTTTTTTTTGATGTTTCGATCATGCCAAGCCTTCTGCTGTTGTTTCTAAATTTCTTAATGTTGTATAGAGAGCAGTCGGTGTTCTTCTAATTTGCCTAGTTGCATCAGTCGATCCTTCCTGCCTTCTTCAACATCGATGTGTAGGATATTTGTTATCACAGGTTTTTTTTGTCGAAAATGTAAGGGAACGACTACTTCTTGGCCGTAGACTAGTCGAAACGATGTTTGGTCGGTCGACCGTTTGTATCATGTCCTGTAAGCCCATAGCACTGCAGGGATTTTCTCATCCCAATCGTCCTTATCAGTATTGTAGATTTTTGTTAAACCCCTTGTTAGTGTTTTGTTAAATCCCTCTATTGCTCCGTTTGACTGAGGGTGATAAGTTGTACTTTGTTGGTGGTCAATTTTGAACTGGTATGTCAGTGATTTGATGGTTTTGTTAATGAAGTGTGACCCTTGGTCACTGATTAAGGTTAGTGGGAATCCAAATCTAGTAATTATGTTTTCATAGATGAACTTAGCAACTACCTCACTGGAACAGGTTTCAACAGGTTCTGCCTCTAACCATTTGGTTACATATTCTACTGCAGTTATTATGTACCTTGCACATGTTCTTTTTTATGGTATTGGAATTGGTCCTATGAAATCGATGGCCCAAATTTCAAATGTCAAACTCAGGTTTACTGATATCAAGGGAATTTCTGTACTAGGCATAGGTCGACCTAGTGGTTGGCATTAGTCACATTGGCTAACAAACTTTTTGCAGTCCTTGTACAGTGTCTCCCACCAGAGTCCCAACTGTTGGATTTTCTTGGCACTTGTATCTGCTTGGAAATGTCCTCCCGCCGGTCCATAGTGTGCTTTGTGCATAATATTTTCTCTTTTGTGTTCTAATACACATTGTTGAAGGATGTCGTCCAAGCCCATTTTATATAAAAATCCATTTATGAGGCTGTATGGTGCATCCTTCATGGCTAAGATTTGTTTCTTTTTCTTACTCATGCCCTCTGGTGCTTGACCATTCTCTAGAAATTGTGTTATTTCTTCTAATTCTGTCAAGACAGCTTCTTTTCAGAATAAGTGTGCATCCGGCAGTTCATCCTCAACTCTTGTCGGGTCCGACATTTAGTTTTCCTGGTCTAACAATGACTTCAAATTCAAAATCCTGGAATAGTAATAACCACCAACAAATCCTCCCGTGGTGTAAAGGTTTGTTTACGAGGTATTTCAATGCTTGGTGTTCAGTATAGAAGATAAAATGGTTGGCTAGTAAGTAATCTCGGTACTTTTGTAGCGCAAAGACCATACCTAATGCTTCCCTCTCTGTTGTCGAATAGTTTCATTCTGCTTTGTTTAGTTTTATGTTGTTGTACACTATTGGATAGTCCATTCCATCGTCCCCTGGTTGCATTAAAATCACACCTATTTCTAGGTCTGATGTGTCGATATGCACATGGAATTTGATCGAACAATTCAGGAATCTAAGGATAGGTGCCTCGACTAGTTTCCTTTTTAATGTATCAAATGATATATTACATTCCTCTGTCCAGTAAAACTCCTGATCTTCTCTCAGTAGTTCTTCCAATGGATAGGTCATATATGAATAGTATCTAATAAATTTTCTGTAATATCCAGTATGTCCCAGTAGTACTCTGACTTGTTCTGGATTCACCGGTGGTTTCAAGTCGAGGATAATCTTTATTTTTGCAAAGTCGACCTTGATGCCTTCTTTGCATACAATGTGCCCTAATAGTATTCCTATAAGGGTTAGGAAAATGCATTTCTTTATGTTGAGAGATAACTGGATTTGTTGACATCATTCCAGCATGAGCCTTAGCCATTTGCAATGATCTTTCAACATGGAGTAGATCGTCCAATCATCGAAGTATACTGCCATTGTTTTGTATATATATTCTTCAAATGTTTTGACAACGATTCTCGAAAATACTGCAGGTGCATTTTTTATACCAAAAGGCATAACTTTATACGCGAATGAGCTGAATTTCCATACAAATGTGGTATTTTTTTATCCTCTTTGGCTATTGGTACTTGGTTATACCCTGAGAATCCATCTGTAAATGAATAGCATTCATGTCTTGCAACTTCATTTAAGATTTTTTCTGCTTATGGCATTGGGAATGGGTCTGTTAGAGTGACTTTGTTTAGTTCTCTAAAATCGACACAAATCCTTAGTTTTGTCGGGTTGTGTTTCTTCGGTTGGATGACCATCGGACTTGCCCATTCCGACTGGTCGATAGGGTAGATAATTCCTGCTGCGAGAATATTATCGATCTCTTTCTTGACTGTCTCTTTGTATTTATGAGCTAAATTGTATGGCCTTTTCTTTACGGGTCGGGCATCGGGTTTGATGTCGATCTTCATTTCTCCCATTTCATGGACTAGCCCTTTGAGATCTTTGTAATCTTGAGTAAAGACATCTTGGAATTCTTTCAATAGGTTTATTATTTCATTCGTTTGCTCTTCACTCCAGTAATCGCCAATTCTTGCCATTTTTGGTCGTTCATCATTTGATATGTCAAACTCTTTAGTTTTAACTTTGGCATCCATCCATTCTGATGCCTTGGTTTCATTGATCAGTCGACTCCCTTCTTTGAACTGTGAGAATGTAGCAGGGAAGTCTATTGTGGTCATTCAGTCGGTGTCTTATTTGTTGGTTGTGTCGACTTTAAGCACTGTTCGAATTGGTTTTTTTGTTTCTGAGTGATAAGATTTCCGTCGAAAGTTTTTTCCTATCGTATTTTCGTTTTCCATTTGTAGTCTTGTCGACTGCGGTATTATGTTGGATTGAATGTTATTGCATGATATTTTTGGTCGATCATGGTTTGGTATCAAACTGTTGTTCCTAGTCAATTCTATGAATGCTTTTATCTGCTTTGCAGTTTTGACTAGATTTTTGTTTTGCGGTATAAAACCGAAGTCCTTGATGAATTTTTCTCTAAGTTCATTCCATTGGAATGTTTCACCTCATGCTTCTTCCATTTTATACCATTTATTTGGTAAGTCGGCTAGCGTTGAGGGAAATAGGTGTGGCCATGTACGTTCGTCTTTATAACCAAGTCTTCTTCATTCTCTTTCGCATGTTCTTATGTGCTTGTCTGGGTCTTGCCCTTGGATGAAGACAGGTATTTATGCCCGTTTAGTTAGCTTCCTTCCTTTGAATCTTTCTACAAAGTAAATCGAAGATGTTGTCCAAGTCTGCAGTCTCGACTAATGGGTGTCCCACCATTGAGCAGCTTGTCCTGTAAAGGTTTCTACCAGGATTTGTAGTAGGCCATGTTCACCTAGGTCCTTAGAGACTTGTTCTATATGCAGAATTGGGGACTCTCTTTCTTTATACCTTGGGTTTTGTATGATACTTATATTTGTTGGGGTTAAGGTAGGGTATTCCCTAGTTTTCCTTTCGAATATTTTTGGGATAATGGAGACTGAGAAGCACTAATGGGTTGGTTTCTTCTATATAGCCTGAATGGTCCAACAACCCTTGCTTGAGTCTCGTAATTTTCAACTTCCCAATCATATAAATTCCTGTCCTAATTATATCCTACTGAGTCTTGGTTGCCTAAGTGAAGCTCACCATAGATATTGGGTTCATTGTAGTCTTCGTTATTTTGAATTTGATATAATTGTCGAATGTCAACTTCTTCATCGATGGGTTCAGTCCAAGGTTCGCCTCGAGAAGGATGAATAGGGACGATAACTTTCTGTCCATTCCCTTTTTAATTTTAATCTTTCTTTGTCTAAGGATATTGATGCTTTCATTTTTCTTCCCCGTGGTCGACCTACCAAGGTTGGGAAGGAGCTGGATCCTTCTTTAGGGTCGATGATATCAAAGTCGACTTTAGTCGATATTCCTTTTATCGTCATATCGACATTTCTCCAAACCCCAATGGGTCCGATCATCCCTTAGTCAGCTAACTTGAGGTATATTCCTGATTCATATAGTTGAGGTCTACCCATCTATTCCCATGTATCTCAAGTCATAATATTTACTTGTGAAACTAAGTCGAGTACAACTTGTCGAACATGGTATCCTTCGATTTCTAGATTGACAAGTGGGTCGGCATTGCTCTTGTCTTTTTGGTTCAGAGTGCATATATTTTTGGTTTGTTTTTATGTATTATTACTGTGCTTCATATTATACAACAAGTCAATGAATTGAGACACCGATTTATCATTCTGTACTAAACGTATTAATTCTTTAACTATGTTTTGTCAACTTTCATCGACTGCTTCCTAGCTAGCAAATTCTTTAAACATATTTGATGCGTCGTTATATAATTGTTTTTGTTTTATCTGGTTAGGATAATAATTCTTTTCTTTGATTTTGCTTATACATGGATTATCATTTCCAATTTTTGTCCCTTGTCGGGTTACTATGTGCAGGTTCTTTGTATTCATTACATCATGTTTTTAAACACACAACAAGACATTAAAATTTTTCTTTTTATTAATAGTGTCGAGCATGGTGGGACAATCCTCTAGTGAGTGATCGCCCATGCCACAGCTAGTACAAAACTTTAGATCAGTTCTATCCTTGTATGGGCAGTCAGCATAGCGATGTCCTTCTTTGTATCATGTAAAGCACTAGATGGTCCTTCATGGTCAATTGTCGCGATTTCCAGAAAATCGTCCTCGACCTCCAAACCCTCCACGATGGTTGTCGAACTGATGCTCATATCGACGGCCTTCACATCTTTGATTATTCAACTCATTTTGATCATTGCTTCTTGGGATGTTATCATTATTCTACACGACTGCATTCATTTGGTAGACTGCTTAGTAATTTTGTCGATTCTTTAGGTTTAGGTGGTAGTCGGTCATTGCGTGACTTTTACCTCACAAATAGCACACCAAGATGCGTTTTCATTCTTCATGTTATACGAGCAATCTTTCATTGTATGGTATCCATGTTCCTGGCAAATGTCGCAGAAGTATTTTGTTTGGACAAAACGAACGTCTTGTCGACAATTATCTTTAGTGTGTCTGGTCGTGGAGCATTTTGTGCACCAAACATCCTGATTTTTGAGGTTTAGTTATTTCAAATATTTCTGCATGATTTTTAGCTGTTCTTCTAGCCTGGTATTGATGGGATATGCTGGGAAATCTTCATCCATCTCTACTTGCAGAGCTTTGGTAAGTGTGTCTTCATATGTTTTAAACGTCTCCAAGCTTATGTGCCACTAGATTTTCTATGATAGACCTGTAAGAAACCACTGAATTAATAATTGTTCATCAATTACATAGTCTAGTTGGCTGAGGAGGTCTTTCCATCACTTATCATATTCTCGGACGGACTCTGCTGGTTTCTGAGATGTTGTTTTCAGCTTTTTGGCTACCAGATGTTTTGCATCTGGTGTTTTAAAGAAAGATAAGAACTGTGCTTTAATGTCTACTTTGGATGCTTGGGGAGTTCTCTCGATATAATTCATATACCAAGTTAGTGCTCTTTTTCATAAAGCACTAGCGAACTATGCCATATGTCATTCTTCGACCGTAACTTGATTTGCCTCCCATATTGACTCGCAGACGAACCAGTGTCATATAGGGTCTTCGCCACCCTCATAGAGGGGGATATGTGTTGATTCATGACCCGTGTCAATGTCGCTATCTCCTCTGGGAGGTAGCGGTGGTGGGGGTGGTGGTGGGGGTAGTGGGATATTTAGCGTATCTCGTTTTTCATAGTTGTTTTTTATGGAACTTTCATTCCCCTTTGATAGTTTTGTTTGTTGTTTCTTCTCCCAACAGTAGTCGGTTTGGGTTGACTTCTTATGTCAATGTCCAGCTGCACTGATGTGCTTGCAGGTCCGACTGTTTTGTTTCTTGTAAAGTTATGTTTGGCAAGGGGGTGCTCCTTCATGTGTCAAGTAGAGCAAGTGAATACTTCAGTTGGAAGGGTATGCCTGAAGTGATACCCAATTTCCTTCCTCTGGTCGATAGATTATTAAATGTGTATCATCATTTACTTCATCGTCTATTTGGCTCCATATACCAAACTCACCAACTCTTAGTCGCAGGTCTTCTTCGACAATGGCCTGAATTCGGGTACTCAAATTTGTTGGAGACAGAGGTCTTACCTCCTGGGGAATTTCTAGTTGGAGAGCTTCTCGTTGCTCTATCCAAAAGTCTTCTTCCATGGGTGATGCTTTTTCATCCATGCCTTCTTCCTGTCGGTCATGACCCGACTCTGGTAGATTTCCTTGTTCTGTCACCTTGGTGGCCATTCCTCTTTGCAACGCTCTACATTGATCTCTTCTCTCTTCCCTTGTTTTCTGCCTCTTCTCTCTTTTTGACTTCTGCAAGTCCGATGTATCTTTATGTGTCACTATCTGTTCAATTTCCTTCTTAGGTCAACTTTTCATTGTTGGTGATGGTATTTTCTTCAGTCAACTAGAATCCTTTTTACTCTACCCCGACACATGACCAGCTACCCCCCATAGACTACCCGACGCTTTAGAAAGCTTGGATAGTTTTGTTTATTTGCTTAGGAAGTACTCCCACTCCCTTTCGGCAATGAATTTTTACCACTTCTTCAGTTTGTCCCCCCAATTAGAATTTGGTGGCAGTTCACGTAGTGATGGACGAGACTCTATGATATGTCCCACTCCATTCTCGATTAGGAATTTGAACAAAAGGGTTGGTAAGGAGCAAAGGAAATGCTCTGTGAGGTCTGTATAAAACCTTTTCTCATTGCTTTCAACCAAAACTCTTTCCTCCACGGCTTGTTCTTCGCAAAATTCATCTATGATCTTTTCAAACCACTCCGACAATTTTGTTCGACCACCTTGAATCAGTGTCTCCAATAGTTCTTGGTCTTTAGTTGCTTCTGGCTTTTTCATCCAGAAGTTTTTTCAAAAGCTAAGGTACCGACTCTACAAACTTATCATGTATTTCAGTGAACAATTTCTCCTTCGCCTAAGCAACAGTCAATCTGTTTCTCCTTGCATAGTTCTGCAAATAATTTGCTATATTACGCTCCCACCAATTCTTAATCTCTTGCTCTGATATCATCTACTTATGGTCATTACGTCCGTATATGTACTACCGGCAAAAGAACCAATGTTGTAATCTCACAGATCACATAATTTTACCAATAATACACATAGAAACATATAATCATAACAGACACAAGAGACGAGAATAGGTAATGAAGTAACAGATTATATTATAGAATCACATGAGGGTCCATACATATACATAAAATTGAACCAAGTTCTCATTCGGCTCAACAGCCTAATATATATGATTTACAAACGGTTACAAGTAACTACCTATTGGACTGATCAACTGACACGACTTACGCGGCCAACCTAATCTCTGATTAGTCGGCTACTCGACTAGTCAGCTCATGGACTAGCGCCTCCAACACATACCCATACAACCTGCTAAAAATGCAAAAAAAATATTTTCTTAGGAGACATGGCCATGAATCTTCATATAATATTCATTTTTAAGTTTAATTGTTACTGTAACAGTCACTCCACATCTAACAGGTCCTTCCTGCAACTAGAAAAGTTCTTTCCACAACTAAAAAGGTCCCTTCCGCAATTTCGCTTCCGCAATGTGGATTGTGGATTGCGAGATCCCTTAGTTTCTAGACAAAACTTCCTTTCTACATTCTGCATTCCACAATGCGGATTGCGGGTTTCGAAAACTCTAATATTTTATTAATTTTTCAATTTCCTTTTCGCACTCCTCATTCCGCAATGTGGATTGCGAAAACTCTTATAATTCATACATTTTTACCTTCTACATTTCACCTTTTGCTGGACCTCCTCCACATCATTGATTCTTTGCGGAATCAACCCCAGCCATGGATCTACTTTCATATGCGGGTTGCGTATTTCCGATTGCGGAACCGTCAAATTTCCCAAATGAATTTCTGTGATTTTCCTTCCGTAAAACTTCTTATGCATCGTTGATTCATGTGGAATCAACCCCGACCGTCGATCATCTTTCAGATGTGGGTTGCGGATTGTGGATTGTGGAATCGTCAAAGTTCTGAAATGAACTTCTGCAAGACTTCTTTCACACCGTTGATTCCTTGTGGATTCAACCCCGACCCTTGATCTTCTTTCAAATGCAGGTTGCGGATTGCGGATTGTAGAACCATCAAAGTTCCCAAATGAACTTCTGCAATTTTCCTTCTCAAAACTTATTCCACACCGTTGATTCCTTGCGGAATCAACCCCGATCGTCGATCTACTTTCAGATGCGGGTTGCGAATTTTGGAACCGTCAAAGTTCCCAAATGAACTTCCGCAAAACTTCTTCAGCACCATTGATTCCTTACGAAATCAACCCCAACCGTTGATCTAGTTTTAGATGTGGTTTGCGAAACACACACTCAACTTAATAAATTCCTTTCCTTATAACTTTTATACTATTTTACTATGTGTTTCCTTAGGTGAAATCCAGGGATGATTCACCTTTGTTGGCCTTACAGACTTAGGCCAAGTTCTTACTTAAGTCAAGTTCAACTTAGGAAGACATAGTGGAATCTAGTAGCTAGCTACTACACTCTCCTTCATAGACTTATCTTCAACCAATATCTCAAAGCAATATACAGGGGCTTCTTTTCTCTGGAAGAGGATTATAATTAGTCAGCACTTGACTTCCTGCAGGGGTCCTTGCAACTGGTTGCTAATCGTAGGCAGTAAAGGAATTCCAGTAACCTTCCATATAGAAGTATTCATTGTCGTTGGAAGACCCTATGACCAAGGGGAAAATCTCAGATCCCTTAGGTCAGAGTATGGATTTAAACCCTCAAAATCCATATGGCTAGATAAATACATAGACTTTCATCAACAAACTTAAGGCAGTTATGTATCATTTCTTCAACATCCAAGCATACAATATTACACATACATACATTCCCTGAACTTGCTAATCAAGGAATTCATACTGCAGATAGGTGACTCATCACAAAACCATATTACACCATTTAAGCTACCATTTATCAATGCAAGGCACAGTCATTCCTACTAGAGTAAGAGTATACAACAGCTCATAAGCAACATTTTCATCAATGAAACTAAAAATGGTATTTACCATTCCATGCACATTGAACAAACACTTATATGTATACAAACATACCATGATCTCAATGGCTTTACAGAAACAAAATCTAGTAATGAAACCTATTTTAAACAAGCTGCAATGAAATGGGAACAACCACGTTCCACCCAACCGTAGATTAGGCACATATCTTCTCTGTCCTCAATCACCCCCAAGATAAACTATGTGTTCCAGAGAGGAGACATCTAACCTCAATTCAGAACTTTCAAGCAGGAAACACTTGCCTAACACTTACTCAGAGTGCTCACGCAACAAGTATCCCTCTCAACTCTTGCCTAACACTTCACCAAGTTCTCATACGGAAAGAGTTCATTCTTTCAACTCTTGCCTAACACTTCACGAAGAGCTCATGCAGCAAGAGTTCATTCTTTTCCTAGCATACTCAGCAGCGTCCTTCTGCATAACATATTCTCTTTTATATTTTGGTTGCCTAGGTCTTACTTTGCGGCTACGGTCCATTCCCCAAGGAATCCCCCTCAACCTCTGTGTTCTCTTATTCTCCAGGGTTGTTCGATGTTATTTTACAACTACGGTTAATTCACCATTGAATCCCCATCAACCACTGCACCCTCATTCCCGCATCTACGGTCCATTCACCATTGAATCCCCGTCAACCACTGTGTCCTCCTCTCTAGGGTCTGTCTAGTGCCATTAAGGCATTTCGGTGCCTGGTGTACTTCCCTGAGGTTTACTTCTCTACGGCTCCCACTCTTGCATGCATAGTCTCCTCTTTAACGTGGCTTGTCCCTTTCATTCATATTTTCATTAAAGGAAAAATGTAGCAGTTACAAATTTCCTCCAAGGATCATTTGGGCAGACACCACAGTCAGCCAAACACATCAAAACATACAGTCTAGAATTTATCATTACAAACAATGTTTCAAAACATTTAGTCTAGAGTTTAACATTACAAATAATGTTTATGAATCATGGGATATTACATTTTGATTTGTGGACATATAGCTTCCATTCATGTATGTTCATGTATCTTTATTATTGTTTGCATGTTACTATTGAGTTTGTTCTCTAAGTAAAATGCCTATGAATTTTGAAATTTCACCTTGAGTATTGTACATTTATTAAGCTTCAAATCTAAATCTTTACATCCCTGTAACTTTTCCCAGCAAGCCTTCTTATAAAACTTGACAACATTTACTCAACTATCACAAATTTCAAAATGTGCTAGGCATGTCCTATTTATAGTCATAAGACATCCTCTAGCGCTAACACTACTAGTACCATGATGTCAACAAGTAATTTGTTCACACAAGGTAAGCTTCTCTTCTTTTCATGAAATAATGTGTTACTGAAACTTAAATAAAGGAAACACACTTACGTGAAAGGAACAATCAAGACTTGGGAGGAACACACTAAAGTGGAAGCATTGATCTATCACATCACATAAATTTTGTATTGAATCATATTTGCATATTATCGTTTCTCCTCCCCCAAGTTGTGTAATTTAAATTCAAATTACCTATCTCCCTAGGCTTTAATCCCTTTAGCACTTGCCTAAAAATGGTGCAAAAAATGTTAGCATAAATCATGTGTTAAATAATTAACATTAAATTATCAATTGGGATGTTCATAAACTTAAAGGTGGAAGCATAAGAAGTATAGGATCATAACCTAATCTATCATATACTAACAACTAATGACCAGTGCCAAAAAAATAATCTCAAACTCACACTTTAATGAAATAAATGAAAGCAATAAGGAATTTAAATGAAATCAAATGAAAAGTAACACCACTAGATGTAGCTTAACATTGCACCAGAAGGTCACATCTCCCAATTTATATCCCAATCTTCAATGTCTTATTCCTATAGTAGTTGACTAAGCTTCGGGAAAACCAAATCAAAGCAAAGTAATGCAAACTAGGTCGAAAATATAATTAAGGCAATATGAAGATAATTCATAAATAAATGCAACTAAAACCCAAGGATTGGTATTCAAAAAGGATAGAACAATGGAAACACAATGATGTAATAAATATGAAGAAGAATCAATGGATTACAAATAAGGCAATGCCTTATAAACAATCTTAGAATAAAAAATTTATAGTGAAGGGAGAAGAATATAATGGGAATGGAAAAAACTCTCAGTGTGTTAAATTGTTGGTTTTAGTGAGCATAGTTCACAAAGAATGGTTGAAGCATAAAAATAGGATTGATTTACCTTGATAACTCATATCATATTTGAGCACAATTTGATTAAATAGGGTTTATATTAGCGATGGAGTGTTGGGTACGATGAAAGGATAAATTGCTTGAATGTATGTTATAGCTATAATTTCAATCGATTCTCATAGAATAAATTAGGACATAGCTATGTATTGGAGTATTGGAGTATTGGAAGTGTTTATTAAATCAACTTCTTGTGAATGTATGTACATGGTAATATCAATTTCTATGAGAAGAATGAAAGTCAATTCTATATAGAATAAGCATTTGTATTTTGGTTTTTTAATTGTTTTAAAACCATGTACACAAAAGCAATATGAAAACTAATGAGTTATATGTGAAGTAACAAAACCCAAGACCGTTGTGGAAGAGGGTGAATTGGGTGAATTTATATGGTGATTTGAGGGTTGTGATCATGGCTAAGAGGATTGAAATGAAAGTGCAATCCTAGTAATGAGTTGAGGATGGTTTGCAGCAAATTGGAAGAGGAGATTGTGGTCAAACTGAAGTGCACTTGAAAAAGTACATGGCTATAAGTTACAATACTAATTTGGGGGAAACACAATCAACAAAAACATAGATCTATAATCCTGATTTATGAGTGCACTATTGTCACGATATTGGGGTGATTTAACAAATATAAACTCTGGAATTGAATTGCACAATGGGAGGATCGGTTTGTTGATATTAGGTGTGTTAGAACAAAGCAAACATAAAACATAGCAGAAACTTTATAACCAAGAATGAATTGATGAATAAAATTGCAAAGATGAAACGAGATTGGATACAGTAGAAGAAGTACTCTTGAGTTTTTAATAATCCTAAATGTTTAAAAAAAATTGAAATTGCAATAACAAGTGATGTGAATAGAAATTAAACAACAAATGAATAAAATTGGAAATGTAATTTGTAGTTAAAAACACAAATTAAAATAACATGCTACAGTCTAATTAGCAAATGAAAGTGGCAAGATGTTACCCAGGTTGAGGGGCCCTTTCCAAACTGGTTAACCCTCCCAATGACACTTGGGTCAAATCAAATAATGCTTGGGATCTAAGTTCTTCATTCCATGTAAAGATTTGATTGCAAATATAGGGATTAACTCTTTAAGAACCTCTAATACAACGATAGATTTGATTACATAGACATAATGAACCCACTCTCAATGGATTTAATTACATATTTATACACAAAAATCAATGTGAAGAGGATTCTAGAAATTTACTTTAAATTTCTGCATTTCTATTTTATTCATTTACATAACTCATATTTCTCTTGCAAACTTAAATATACATAAATTCAACGGAAATTTCATAGTGGTTCTCACAACTAATGTCACATCCCCAACCCTTACTCGGCGGGGAGGGTGCGACTAACATCTATCAACCCGAGCAATCTAAGCCCCCATGAACATAATGCATTGAACTTAAAGCATATAAATACACAGATGCATAATAAAATGTACATGATATATACAGCGGAAGCAAATCATTCATTCAACATGTTCATGATAATTTCATAATAATTCATAAGCAAATACAGTTGCAGAACTTAATTAAACAAGAATACTTATCTTTGGAGAAGCATGTCCTGTAACTAGCTATGTCGCTCCAACGTTCCACCCAACCATAGGCCCGTGTTCTCTTTAATCTCTCAACAACACTGCCACCCCCGAGCTGGGCATGATTTTCCCCAAGGAATAAGGAACACTAGTAGACTTTCCCCATAGCCAAGGATACAATAAAACTCAGTTAAGCCAACACAGTTGGGTTTATCAGACTTACACAGGCAGTGGTTTACACTTATCCAAATTCACAAGAGACATAACCAAGCCAACAGATGGGTTTATCAGGCTACCATACAAGCCATCCTTCCAGTTGGGTTTATCAGGCTGCCAAGGAGGTGGAAAGACTAACTATTAATCTAGTGAGCTCAACCACAGAAGTATGAACACCCACACCGGATCTAGCCTAATTTCTAAACAGTTACACACCCAACACAAGGAAGCATTCCCTTCTCTGCTACATAGTCCCTCAAACCATGCCTTCCCTTCCAATGCTATCTAGGGAATGCAAAGAAGAAAACCAACCTTCTAGATTGGTATGTGAGGTTCTTTCACACACTAGGTTTATCAAGCAATTCTAGACTCTATTTCCATTCCTTCAATCAATTCAAATGCCAAATGTGGATGCACACATAGTGATATCAGTCCTGGGATTTATCAAAAACGTATCAAACGCCAGGGATTACATACACACACAGAAATTTATGAATTTCTGAACATTGTCGGTGCCAGACCGACTGTTGCAAATTACCAAAACAAAAACGTTTGTTGTTTATTCAAAATAAAAGACACAAAATCAAATTCTGGGCAATCGGGTTCAAGAAAAACAACTATCAACAGGAGAAAATGTGGAGAGAAACAATCCACACAGGGAAAACCCAAAACGTGAAGGATCTAGATTGTCAGACAGGAGAAATTCCTGAAAGGTTCAAATTCAGAATCATTTTTGCTTGCTTGCTGCTGCGTGAATGCCCAATTGGGTTTCCACAAACGTTTTTCCCTTCCAAAATCATGAGGGAAGGTGAAACGCTGCTGCATGAGGGAAAGGTGGTCGTTTTTTGTGTTTTCTTGCCCAAGAAAATTTAAAAACGTTTTTCCAGAAATGGTGCTCTACCCATTTCGAATTTCTTCCCCCTCTTCCAATCCCCCACTCCCTTATCCTTAGGAAAATCATGCCCCCATCTCATTTAGTTGCATTGACATAGCCGGCTGTGGGTTTTTAATTAAAATTGCAATTTTAACATAATGTCCAGCTTTTTAATGTTTAGCTAGCATAAAATACCATCGGCTCAACCATAATTGCCAAAACATAAACACTAAATCAATGGTGGGGCTTTTTCCTAGCTCCACACCATGATTATTTACATCATTTATTTAAATGCAAATGGGGTCAAAACCTGGGTGTTACAACTAATCTCTAGTGGTTATTACCACTCATAAAAGTGATTTTACCACTAATTATTTGAGCTTGTGTCACCTAATTTCTAGTTTTTAATTACTTATATACTTAGCTTATATCTTACATGATTATGATTGGTCAACTCAAGTGGTGATTAAGTTCATTCTTTGATTATAGTGAATCAAAAGCATATTCATCTAATCATCCTTGAGCTCATTACAAGATCTAGGATTTTACCCTAAACCTTGTTCTTAGATTTGGATATCTTATTAATTCAAATTGTGTGTGTGTTTAACTCTCATATTATTATTGTGGATTAGTAATTTGTCTCGTTTATGCTTCTTGTTTCATTGTTATATTTATTTGAAGCATTTCCATTTGAATCTAAATGTTTTGTTAAGCTTATCTTGAAGTGTTGTGTTGAGCATATCTTGAATGTTGCGTTGAGCATGTATTTTACTTGTGGATTCATTTGGCATCTTAATGACTTATTTGTGTTTCATATATAATTGTTCTTAAGGTTAAATTAACTCTCTTGACTTTTGAGAGTTGATCTAAAGAGAAGGGATTGGTTGTGTGGTGATAATGGAAAACAATGCAAAGGTTTGCTTTGGCTTGTACCCATGGATTGAGACTTTTTCCACTTAGGAACAAGTTGGAAGGTAATAGTGGTAAATTTGGGTAAATCCATTGTTAGTTTTATGGGTATCAAAGAGGAGGACAAAATGCAATTTATGCAATTGCTTCCTTTTTCAGAAGTTGAATTGCAATCAAGTATAAAGTATCTTGGATTTTATTTAAAGCCTAATTATTATACCAAAAGGGATTAGAGACAGATGATTTATAAAGTGAAGAAAACACTATCCTTGCAATGTAATAAGTGGTTTTCTAGAGGGTGCATATTTGTTCTAGTTAAATCAATTTCACAAGTTATTCTAGTTTATTGTGTCTACTTGTCCTTTATCCTTGAGGGGTATTGAATTAAGTAAGAAGAATGAGTTTCAAATTCCTTTGAGATGTTGATAGTAAGAAAGAGAATTTATAACCATGGGTTCAAGGAAGAAGATTGCTACTCTAAAGGAAATGTATGGATGGGGTTTTAAAAATATTTATTGTTTTGCAAGAGCAATAGATACACAATGTATTGTGTGGAGACTTGTTGAAGGAAGAGGTTTATGGTGTAAGATGGTAATGAAAAACTACATCTAGCCTATGTCTATGGAAGAATGGATTAAAACAAATTCTAAATCTTTTCAAACTGCTTCAATAACTTGGAAAGCAATAGTTTTGGTATTTTTCACTAATTGGGAGATAACTTGTGTGGAAAGTAGGTGTTAGAAGTAAAGTAAGGTTGGGTGACAATCCTTGGATAGGGTGTGAAGAGAACTATAAGTTACCTTGGAATATGGTAGAATCTCTTAGAGCTAGATGATTTTATAATGTATTTCAAGTGGTTGATCCTATCATATCAACTATTATGAGTTAGGAATGGCTTGAATATGAGAGGATGGGTTTTGTTGAAAAGAGAGAAAGATCTTGAACAATCACTGATAAGATTTAAAA
Source organism: Pseudotsuga menziesii (assembly GCA_001517045.1). Lineage (NCBI taxonomy): Eukaryota > Viridiplantae > Streptophyta > Pinopsida > Pinales > Pinaceae > Pseudotsuga > Pseudotsuga menziesii. The sequence continues at coordinate 479,038 of LPNX011063419.1, forward strand.
AGTAATCATGTTAGGATTAAAGATGATGATGATGATATTATTTAGTGAAGGAATATTTTTGGTGGTATATACACTCTAAAGTTAGGTTGTAACATGTTGAGGAAGGAATATTTTCCCCATAATTAGTTGTGGTGATACAATGGGGTTTAGAAATTCAAGTGTTCACTCAAAGAAAAATATATGTGGTTGGATATAAATCAAGGGGTTCCCATCTGAGACTTTAGGAAAAATAAAAGTTGTAAGGGTCTTGGGAGGCTGTCACATCCCCGTCCATCAATCTAACCAACAAAGGGGGGTATTTATGAAATTTAAAGAATATAAATTTCACCCGATGGGCAGTAATATGAATTCATAAATAAGAAATGCATGTGCAAATTTAAGAATGAAAACGTAGCAGAATTGAAACACTATCCACACATACATCATGCATAAACATGCATATTATCACATGAAGAAAATGCAATCATTCCACATTCAATTACAAGAGAATACCGTATATTTAAGAAAAACAAGATCCAAGCAATTGGTTGTGTAAGAGAGGTTTTCCACCAAACCATAGGTATCAGCTGCAAATACCACCCTCAAGTTAGGTTATGATGCTACCATGGTGAAGGAAACACATGCATTTTTCTCTCTCTCAAACCACAACCCATTTTCTCTCATGCTTAGCTAAACTTCCCACCTCTGAGCATTTACAGGGATCCCATTCAGCCATCCCAGCCATGGAACTCTTTTTTACAGTCCCACACAACACAATGAAGGAATTTCCTTTCACTAATCCACAGTTCCCTCATGAAATCCAACCCTTATAGTGCTTACGAGTGTGTGTAAAAGGATTCCAACCTACTATATGATGTTGGATAACCTCGTGTATCATTAATTCATGGATTCTCAATCCTTTAGAAGTAGCAAAACTCAATGAGTAAAGGTTCCTATCTTTCCCAACCTATACTTCACCTACAACCATCTCTTCTCTCTGCAATTTCTCCATCACAATTCAAATTGTCTGTTATTTTCTTTCAATCTAGTGATGCTAATGGCAATGAACATCTAGAGGGAAAGCTCTACGTAGTGTAAAATCTACATGAGAATGAGTAGTAGACTCCAAAGAAGCTAAAAAAGTGGTGAAAAGACAACCAACATAACTTCTAACCATAGAATAAAGGAATCCTACAATTTTCATAGAAGTATATGCATCTCATGCTTCCATAACTACTTAAGAGATTTTTCACACCAACCTCATGCATGCATCCAATGATTGGATTTAATAGTTAAAACAAAGTAATTGGATCCTTTAAGGCACATGAAAGGAATTGGATGGGTTCTAAAGTTGACACTTAGCAATAGCGGATTTAATCTCCCATAGCCCCCCTTTCCTCTTCCCCTCTAGTGGATCCATAACCTATCTAGTTCTCTTTACATAACCATCTTAAACCATTTTATTATTTTTCCAACATAATATTTACATAGATTTCAAGTTAGCATGACAAGCCAATCGCATGGTCTGTATAGAAATGTTTACATTATACATGCCTAGCCATTCACTAGTTTGGCCTTAGCCTTGAGCTCCACACTAGGAATCCATACTAGCATATTTACATCACTTACATATTTTTTATTTATTACATTCCGAGTCAAAATTGGGGGCATTATATAGATGCCCATTATGAAAGGAATGTGATGAAGATATTTCCAATATTCTCATTCATTGCTCATAGTTTCTATCTATGTGGAAGAAAAATTACGCTTTATTGGGTCTAAGAAATTTGTGGGGGGCACATTATGTGGAACTTGCGTTGTCTACTTCATGTTAAAATTTGAGGACAATAGTGTACAATTCATTTTGAAGGAATGATTACCCTCCCACAGTTATGCGCTCCTCAAGGGCTATCAATTCTTAGACACTTCAAACAAGTTAATAATTGCAAGCCCCAAAGACTAGTTATAAATGAAGTTATTGTCAAAATTGAATAATATGCCTACTTTAATGGGTTTATCTAGTTGGGCCATCTCATCGAAGGGACAAGGAAGATAATATATGTATCTAACTCCCACCAGTATAAATTTAAAGCAGATCTAGGTACAAGTTGTAATAGCATAGCAAAGATGTTTCCTTCAAAATTGATCCCAAGGGTGGCAATAGAAAAGGGAGTTCAAAAAATACAATTCATGGTTGATTCTCTCTTAGTCATAAAATAAATGAATGGGGAAATGCTATTAGAAATGTTTTATGCTAAGACCCATCTTTGAGGAAATCTAGTGTTTCTTTTTGTAAATGTTTATAAAGAAGGGAACATCACATCAGACTTATTGTAAAAATAAGGAATGCAAATGGGGCTTGGATTTTGGTATTGTTGAGTATGGTCATCATTGATGTCAAAGGAGTTCATTAATGACAAAGGAAATGCATGACATGTATGATGATATTCTAGTGCTCTGATGAAGTAATTTTTACAATTTGACACCATTATGTAAAAGTATGGAAACTTGTTGAAACTATGAAAATTGACTAAGAATAAGAAAATCAGAGTTCATTAATGACAAAGGAAGTGATGACATGGCATGTGGCATGTGTGATGAGGTTGCAAAGTAATATGATGGTGTTCTAGTCCTCTCATGGATTCATTGTTACATTTTGACACCATTCTGTAAAAGTATGGCAACTTGTTGAAACTCTAAAAATTTTGACTAAGTATAAATTCTTTTTAATCTGGCTAAGGGGCCTCTGTAAAATACATGCCATCTTCTGTATTTGATGAATTAAATGATTATGAGGATATAGACATCTATATTGTTATATTTTTCATCTAACCATATGGTTGGTTTGTCAAGACAATATTTGAAGGTGAAGTTATTAGTTTTCCAAAAGCACTTTATGGCATGAATTGCATTGTTTCAGTGTTGGTAAATATGCCTAAGTGGACTCAGTAAAATGTCTGCCATATCTTGTAGGATACTGATAAAAATTATATGAGACTATCAAGATTTAGCTTGTTGATGTGTGCATCTTACCATGGTCTCGGTTTCCATAAAACATGCTTGAAAAGTTACAGGTCTGCCAAAATGAGGTTTCAGACTATTTTGGGAAATTTGTTGAAAATTGACAAAGTATTGAAAAATCGGTCTAAGTTTCCCTAGTAAAATGCCCACCATATTTTGTAGGAAACTAATAAAAAAAATCTAAGACCATCAGGATGTAGCTTGTTGATGTGTGCATCTGACCATGGTCTTATTTCTCCTAAAAGGTGCTTGAAGACAAAGTTATTGGTCTGCCAAAACAGGGTTTCAAGTTGTTTTGCACTAGTTCATGAAAAGGCATGTTTCCATAATGAAGAGATGCATTGGTGAAAAGGTTTTGAAGGGACACAATGATGAAAATACACAATGGTTCAAAGACATGATGAAAGAAGTATTTAAACAGAAGTTTGAAGTGGAAGAAATATGTCTCAGCAATCCAAATCAATGTAACAACAAGAGAAGACAGAGACCAATGAAGTGAAGAATAATCAGTAACAGAATTGAAGAAAAAGAACAAATTAGGGAGGTAGGGTGGTGCTAGGGAAGGCTGCAAACCTGCAGGTAGGTTTTAGGCTCCTTCCAGTAGTGGCCGGAGTACAGGGGTGTTGTAGCATCTTTATCTGTTGGTGCAGGTAGAAAAATCAAGGGTGTTAGTGCATCCTTGTCTGTTGGAGTAGGAAAAAAATAGAGTGTTGGTGCATCCTTTCTGTAGTAGCAGAAAAAACAATTTTTTAAAAATCATCTTATTAATGAGTTTGATTTTGTGGTTTTCTCTTTGAGATTTCCACGATAAAATTATGTGTCCTAACTTGTTTGTTCTATTGTTTATCTTATACTAATTGTTTTAATAAAGTGAAAAGAAGGCAATACTAATTCACCCACACCCCCCCCCCACTCTCAGTATTGCTAGATAAACCAACATGTACAGGCAGGAAAAGCAAGAAGGAACTCTCATTGAATATGGTACAATCCCCTCTATGTATTGATTTAACATTTTTTGTCTTCTTAGGGAATGTAGAGGAATACATGTGTTTCACTTTTTCCATTAATAGGGTTTTATTTTGAATACATGTCACCAATTTTGTTTTCTTGTTTGAGAGATAGTGTTGGAAGACTGCACTAAACAAACACTTAAAGACTTGCTAAATATCTATATATGTTATAGATTATTGGTTGTCTTATGAAGTTTGTGGCATGAGAGGGAATCTATTTTGAAATGTATAGTTTAATTGGCCTATGATTCTATGTGTGATTCCATATGATGTATACAGACCATGATGATGTAGCTACTACTCAAGCTACTATGATGATGTTGTATTGGTCAATGAGTTATTGAAAAATGTGATTTTGTTTATATAAATAAAATTGCAATCCACACACACACATAATTTTTTTTTTTTGAGGGGAGAAGAATACAATTGTTAAAAAATAATAATAATAACGGGTAAATTTCATTTTCCCCTGAGGTGTAGACTATTTGGAAATAGGGTGCATTGTTAAGCACTCCTCGTGACGTCGTGGGTCCAAACTTCGCTTAGATATGTGTGACATGCATGGGACACCGTTGATATGCCTAGGGGTATAATGGTAGCGGATTGGAATCGATCCCGTGTCATTCAAGTATGAGCCCAATCCCAATTGTTGATTCCCCTAGTTACAAAAAACAACAAGTAAATCTCATTTAAATAAATATAAATAGCATAAATAAACATACAACTCTTGCCCATTAAAAACATTAACATTAAAAACCATATAAAACATCCACGAACACACAATAGGTTGTGTACCCACACATCATTAGAGGTGTTCCTATGTAAATGCATTATAAAGTACAAATGACAATTTATTTGGATTCTACAAGTGTTAAGGTTGACAAGACACGGTAGTCATCATGTGAGGTAAACACACATTAGTACTCCTATTTATAAGGGGTGTCCCCCTATTGGTAGCAGCCTTATTGATCTCATCTGGAATGGCACTCTACCTAAAAAGATTAGTTGTTTTGTTTGGCTGGCTTTATTGAACAAACTGCTCACATGAGATCATCTTCAGAAGAGGGGCTGGGTCGGGCCTTCTATATGTGCTCTCTGTTGTGAAAATGTTGACACATTAGTACTCCTATTTATAAGGGGTGTCCCCCTATTGGTAGCATCCTTATTGATCTCATCTGGAATGGCACTATGCCTAAAAAGATTAGTTGTTTTGTTTGGCTGGCTTTATTGAACAAACTGCTCACATGGGATAATCTTCAGAAGAGGGGCTGGGTCAGGCCTTCTATATGTGCTCTCTATTGTGCAAATGTTGACAGTGCTGAACATCTATTTGTTCACTGCTCGGTCTGGAAGAACTTGCTCACTTACCTGAGTGATCAGTATCATATTGCACTTTACACTCAGACTCATGATCTCATGGTGTTTTTGGAGAACTAGATTGCTCGATTTTCAAAGCACTCCATCTGTTGTTACCTTCCCTTCCGCACTATGTGGGTATTATGGAAAGTCAGGAATTACTGTTTGTTTGAAGGGAAAAAGTTGTATGTGCTTAGTATGATTCAGCAGGTGGTATATTCCTCTCAGATGTATGGCTCTTTAACAGAAAAAAAAAAGAAAAAAACCAAGAGTTTTGGGACCTGGACCAAAACTTGATTATCCTGTTGGTTATTTTGACGGTGCATCAGCAAAAAATAATGGAGATATTGGTTTCAGTCTGCACCTGAATGAGACACATTCCTTCGAGTTCGCTATGGGGATTGGTCTATGCACTAATACAAAAGCAGAATTGGTTGGGCTTTGGGCCGTTTTGCTTACCACCCAAATGATGGGGATTCCCTCACTCCAGATATATGGTGACTCCACATTTATCATCAACTGGGCAAAGGGTAAATCAAACCTTTCTCTACCTGAGCTCCATTGCTGCTGTAGGGAGACTAGAAAGCTATGCACACACTTTCTAGCACTGTCATTTGACCATATCTACTGTGAACATAATCAGCAAGCTGACCGTCTCTCTAAAGTTACACTAACTTTGGCTCCAGGTATTGGCACATACTCTGAATTTTTCGATGGTCTTATGACCTCACATGACAATTTTAAACTCTTTTGAGTTGGTGCGAGAACTTGCTTCCCATTATTTTTTGCACCCTTTTATTTGGTATGGAGCTGACTCCTTTAGATAGCTGATCATTGCTCTTTTTGTACACGGTAGATATGGGACGGCCTGACAGAACTGACTGATGGGTATTACTTGTCTTATTAGACTAGCACTGGACCCTCCCCACAGCACTTGTTGAGTTGTGTCTCCTTGGGATGTTAGGCGGTATGCCACATCATTGTTCTCCTCTTTGATTGTAGCCCAATTGGGTGGGCTCAGTAGATGCCCTTTGATTCAAATGAATATCAAGGATAGGCTTTTTTCTTTTTTCTTTTTTCTTTTTTTAAAAAGGGAGTACATTGTCTTTAGCACTTACTAACCAAAACAATTTGAAAAAATATTTCAAGATGCACCACAAACAAGATATTTAGAAATCAAATCAATAAATAAATATTCACTAAAAAATAGAAGAAAAAAAATATCAATGTTTAAAACAGGCAAAAACAAGCAAATTCTTGGTTATCTCCTTTTACTCATGGCATTGTTGTAAATATGAATAAAAAGCGTAAACAATTTTTTTTAATGAAAATTGGAAATTTAATTTATCACTGGTGAACATTAGGGAGAAAGATTTGTAATTCACAAACGTTTGGGGCATGCATAAAGTGAAATGGTGCACTAGTGTTTGAAAGAGAGAAAAACATCAAGGTAACTTTTTAAACGAGAAAAATGATAAGGTTTTCATTTTTATGTTTCTGTAACCAAAGTGCATTGTTTTCCCCAATGCATCGGTGTGCCATTATTTCACTAACACACTAACCTTAGTTTTCTTTTATTTTTAAATGCGTCGATGCACATTTTGTGTTGCGGCACATTCTCAATGGTGCTTTAGGTATATTTACAACCTCATGTTGCACATATATAAGTGTAATAATTATCAGTGGTGCTTTAGGTATATTTACAACCTCATGTTGCACATATACAAGTGTAATAATGCACCTATAAGTTAATGGTGCACCATATTTCATTTTTGTCAAAACTTTCTACCTGCCACTTGTTGATGTCTAGAAAAATTCTCAGGTACTGACAGTAGGGATTCTCCTTGATAAATAAGCCCAATTATATCGTCCATTGTTTGGTGTGGGGAATCCATCCGGTTAACGGTCCGGCTACCATAGATTAAGTTGTTTAAATCTTTACCAGTTACAGCCTGGTCCACCGTTTATGTAATTTTCTTTTTAAAGATGAGATGCAAGTGCCTAAATGCATATAATTGATAAGCAGAAAGCTCACAAGTGACACGCAGGTACTTACCTCTCGTCTTACCGTTCCTGCCTTCTCAATTATTCTTCTAAATCTAAAACTAAGCTAATCTATACTATTATAATTTATCCTATCCCCACAGGGAGCAAATTTAGAATTAGAGGGATATATTGTAACTGCTCATACTAATTGCGCAGGTAGTTGTTTCAATATAATATCCACATTCACAATAGAAATAATACCAAAGATGGATCTGATATAATGAAACCATTTATTACTCATTCATTACACAGACATTTACATAGATAGCGAATCCATTCATAACCAAAGAATTAGTTCCAAGAAGTAGAACAATCTCACTGTATAATGTAAGGAAGCAAGAAGAAGCAATTCCACATATTCCAAGCAAATTTCTGTACAAGCCTTTGTTCCAACAAATCGATCTTTCTTATTAGCAAAGTATTAGTTCTTTTACAAAACAATCCAACCTCTCTTATGCCAGCCAAAAGTCCTTCTATTGTACTTTCTACCCCTATTTATTACAATCTAAATTTGTCATTTTGTAACCTTTGACCTACCCTAACCCTAGAAATTCCCACAAATTGTCTTTTAGTGTTGTACATGGGAAAATACAAACGGTTCCATAAGAGACGAAATTTATGTGGGCCTTGCCTTGTTGGAAACATACGTATCCCATGCGTTGTCCTCCTCAGCAATAATTTTGTATTGTATTGGCGCTTGTACCTGAGAAGTCACTTCACGCATTGACAATTTTGTTTCTATGCATGCCACTTGTTGGTTTTGTTCTGAAAGATCGGTAATCTTCGGCTCCAAAAGAATTCGGCCCCTTTCATGGACCTGATGTATCTTCTTATAAAATTCCTCATGCTTTCCACGGTCTTGGAAACCTCATTGTTCAGCCTCCGAGCGGCTTTCCTACAGAAACCTAGAAGTGCCATTTCTGATTTTATGCCTTTGGTGGTCGGTCTCGTACTCTTCTTGGTAAGCTAATAGAACTTGGCAAAAAATAACACATGTGATACATGAATGTAAAAATGAGAATTGAATTAGTAATACCATAGTTTTATTTTTAAATAACCAAAGAGATGAATACCATGCATCATTGTAGAAAAACACATAAATAATGGTATTGCAAGAAATGAACAAAAAAATGCCATTAGTGTGGTCGTTGGATTATTTAACACGGTTGTTGGGAAAAAGTTGTTTGGCACGAAAACATTTTGCTCCTTGTGGATAAGCTAACGACTTTGACCACATCTCTGGTCATATCAGCAACAAAACTCCATTCACGCTGATTGTATCGACAACATTGTCACCTTTTCTTCGGAGTTTGGCAACGCAACCGTTTTGGAAAAAAAACATGAGTATTACTGATAGTTTCAGTGAAATATCACCAGTTCCTTCTGATTTCCCGGCATGCGACCGTTTCGATGAGATTTAAGAATCGCTCTTCGAAGAAACCTCACAAGTCTTCTCTGGTCGTTTCAGTGTGAAACTCCGAGTCAGCCTGAAACTTTGCATCTGATAAGACTCCCAAGCAGCTCCGGTGGCATCGGTGGAAACTCATGAGTTTCTTCTGATTGGATTTGACATCATTCCATCTATTTGGCCAATTTTCCATTGACTGCGACCGTATCGGTTGAAAACGTTGAGTTTCTCTAAAAATCTCATCAACTTTTAATATCGACACCATTCACTTATCTCTCCAATTGTTTTGGAGGTGCCTCATGAGATGCCCCTGACAGTGTTGACGTGTTTCGTTGAGTTATGTCGAAACGACTTTTTGCCAAAACTTCTTTGTCTAAGCCGACTGTGTCGGAGAGACTAGCAGAGTTCCCCCGATTCGTCAGAGGAATTGGTCAAGTTACTTTGATATGTCGGTGAAAAATCATGAGTTTAACTTAGCCAAAACTTCTTTGCTCAACTTTTGGGAAAAAAATAAGTGTTTAGGATGGACTCTCCAGAGTTGGAAAACTAGTCTAAGTAAGCTTTCTTTCAAAAATACGAGGGACCCTAAAATATAAAAATTTTGGGGAATCAATTGCAGCAGCAACAATTGGCGACTAGCTGGCGAACACAGATCTCTGAAAAATCCCTCTTTGAAAGACAAAACTATTGCATGGTACTAGATCCTGAGTATGTAACCATATTTTCAATCTAATCCTTGAGATTCTTTAAAGGTCCAAACTCTTCCAAGGATATAACTTTGGTGTCTCACATTTGTTATCATTTTCAGGAGTAGGGTAACCAAAATAGGAGTCTTGATAACTCTCTTGGGGCCAAAGTATGAAGTTCATTTTACCCTTTTCTTTGAGTTGCCACTTGATATGACTCCACGGGATCATAACAGAGTCAGACAGATGTATTTGTTTGTTCCTCATTCCCATGCTATAAGCATTCTTTTGGTGCTTCCTTTATGGATGGAAATGTCTTATGAGTCTTTCTTGATTGCTTCTTTCACTTTGAGAATTTGATACAGGTTCTTCCATATATAATGTCCTTTTTGTGGGTGATAAATTTGTTTTCTCATCATGCTCACGGACGGAGAAGAACCTTACTGATATTTGTTGTTTTGGCAGCCCTTTTGATCTAATGATTTATTCCTTCAGCGTCATTTCTTTAATTGAAGACTAAATATTTCATAATTTTGACTTTTCAATATAATCCTTTTAGCCTCTTTGATTTACAACATGGGATTATTTTGAATGCCATACATCAGTCTGGCCTGCTTCCTTTTCATGGATCTATCATAGTAGACTTCCTAGGACAGATATTAATGTGAGAGTGGATGAAGCCCCAAGATAGTAATCTAGACTTTATGAGTCGTAGTTATTTTACATTGTTTATAATGAGTCCGCAAAATCAGACTCAAAACGGTTTCCTCTTCCATAATTAGGCACAATTAAAGAATCGCATACTGATCAAACTTTACAATGCATGTCTTTCCATAAGCAGTTCCTGATTTTCAAAAATTCCTAAGAATATTCAAATTCATATGCCCCCAAGAGCCAAATAATGAGCCGGTTTATTAAAAGTAAACAAAACTAAGGCTATGAATCAAGGTAAAATAGAAAAGAAAAAACAAACTAAAAAGAACCAAGAAAAAAAAGTCTTATTTATGTACAAAATGTTCCTACAACCTAAGTGAAGTAATGTTGGAGAATGAGGTCATTTAAAGGAAGACTTTCTTCCTGTCCTTGTAAATCTTGAAGTTTGAAAGGCCAAGCTTCTTCAGCTCCTTTTGGATCAAAGGCTCCAGCTTTGGGTGTGTTTCTCTAAGTTGTTGTTGAAAGGGCTTTTGTCCAGAGTCACTAAAAACTTTCAATTTTTTTACATTTAACTCAATGGCTTTCTTCAGACCTTGAACTAGAGCTTCTGTAGAGTTATTTGTACATTCGTACTCTAGCCTACAAGAGAGGTAATGTTTATTTCTTTCAGGATCAACAAGAACACAAGAGGCCCTCGATCCCTCCTATGTTTTAGAACCATCAAAATACAAAATCCAAAATCTATCGGGTTAGTAGCATCTTCTACATTAGTAACTAAGTTTACTATATTACAATCAATATCATCGGTCCATGAAAATCGAAGGAGATTGGACTGTATGTATAATTCTTAACTGACTTCCTTAACTTGATAATTCCCTGGTTCAAGCTCTAAAAAGTAATTGCCCAAAACTGAAAATGAGAAATTGACAGGTTCATTCTTTCCTTCCAACAGTGTCACATTTTGTTTCATATGGGGTTCCCTCAATATCTTAATTTGATTCTGATTGTTTTGGTAAGGCAGCCACATGTGAGACCAATCAGTCGCAAAATATCCATTGAGTTTCGTAGACCAGCCCCTACTCAATATCAAACTGTAAGCCTCAGGTATATCCACTACGATTATATGTATGAATTGGCAAACTCTTGGATCTCCAGACAATCTTCTTAGCACATCTTTCATCTCCCATGTGACCTTAACAACATACCTATCTAGTTAAATAATCTTTGAAGGGGATGATGTCGATTGATCATTAATCTTTTTACAATTAGAAATTGGCATAATTTTGGACGAGGCTCCAGAATCTACCAAACAATTATGCACATTGTGGTTAAAAATTTTAAACGTTAATAGGAAAGTCAAGTCTGAGATTTTGATTTACCACCAATGCTTGCTTCGTTTATCTTGGTGTCGGATTCATCCTCTAAGGTACTACTGCGCTAAGGGTCAAATAATTCTAATAATTTCTTTCTTTCTTGAGGAAGATTGCATAATTCGAACAATGAAATATTCGCTTTAGTTTTCTTAATATCTTCCAGAATGTCGTATCCCATATTAAATTCCTTCGTGTTTTTCCTAATAATTTCTGGGTTGTTCGCCACGGTTTGCACATGTTTAGTTATCACTGGGCTTGTTTCTTTTATGTTTACCGGATTCAGCTTATGTTGTGTTTGAGTTGTGCCAATATATTTCTTCATGGTTTCCTTTGCTCTTCTTATCTTGGGCAACACTAAACTTTGATCCACTACTGGTCCTTTACTCCTAGTTGAAATGTTTACTGATGACACTTGAATTTCCTCAGCCTGCTCATCCTTGCTCAATCCCATTATGGGTGCCCAATCCCATAATACCATTGAGTCGCTCCGAAAATCTTGGCAACTTTTAATATCGACACCATTCACTAATCTCTCTGATCATTTCGGAGGTGCCTCGTGAGATGCGCTCGACAGTGTCGACGCATTTCATTGAGTTATGCTGAAACAATGTTTTGCCAATACTTCTTTTGTCCAAGCTGAGCGTATCAGGGAGACCGACAGAGTTCCTCTAATCCGTCGGAGAAATTGGTCAAGTTACTCTGATATGTTAGCGAAAAATCGTGAGTTTAACTTAGCCAAAACTTCTTTGCTCAACTTTTGGGAAAAAACTAAGTGTTTAGGATGGACTCTCTAGAGCTGGAAAACTAGTCTAAGTAAGCTTTCAATCAAAAATATAAGGAAGGGCCCTAAAATATAAAAAAATTGGGGAAGCAGTTGCAGTAGCAACACCACCTCCACTTGAAATTTCTAGAATACCAAATATGGGAAATTAACCTTTGCAAAATGCCTTCTCCTAATAGTGAAGTGTGTCCATGTGCTATGATTAATTCCACCTGCATGACAATTGTGAGACGAAAACAATTTATAAGGCCACCTACACAAAAATCATTGAAAATTTGGATAGTAGCTTTGGGGTACAAATCTTTGGGTTCATGTGACAACATCCTCCCTCAGTTTGGTACTAACTTTGCCAATGATTTTGGTGTCATGCTTTGTAGACCATCTCTAGCTTCTGATTGTTATTAATGTGATGTTCCATGTTATCTTACTACAATATTCTATCCACATGTTAGAATTTCATTCCACAATAATACTCATCTTCCACTTATGTTTGTGAGACAAATATAGTTAATTATGCATTACCAATACCAAAATCTCAATATCATTAGAAGCTAGCTTTGAGGTGCAAATCCATCCATTATTATGATTCAATCCTCCTTCACTTTGATACTAACATTGTCAACCAACCATTTCAACCATTTCAATGTTATGCCTTGTAATTGATATCTATATAGTATTGCGTCTTAACTAACTACAATGTCATACTTTCGTGGGATTTCAATGCACATTAACAGTCCTCTTTTAATTATGTGATATATGCATATTGACAATGGTAAGATATAAATGTCTTATAAAACATTGCTAACATTTTGACACCAAAAACTTTGCCAATTCGAAAGTTACCTTGAAGTGGTAAGATATAAATGTCTTATAAAACATTGCTAAAATTTTGACACCAAAAACTTTGCCCATTTGCCCATTCGAAAGTTACCTTGAAGTAAAAATCATTACTTTAAGTAGATGTGATAACATCTCTCTCCTCACTTACGTACAACGTCATTATGTTCCCGACAGGGAATATATATGAATCGGTTTGGTGGATTGATTCTAGAGATATATTTAATTTTTTTATTTTTCAAATGCTTCTACTATAGTTTGATTAAATTTTATTTTTTGAATTATTTAAATATTGATTTAACTTAGTTTTTATTGGTCTTTTCCAGGTGACGTTTGCTTGGGACTTTGTGCCCCAAGACCCAGCGGCGTGATAACGTAAGCATTGGCATTGGGAAGGGTTTGCAGTAAGGTGAGACGTGTTCTAACATCCTCGGGCAGTGCTAATGACATCCTCAATTGTGGAGGATCTGCAGGAAACGTGGCGATAAGTGAGGGCTTGTAGTAAGGTGAGGACCTGCATGCCCTTCATGGTTCCATGATCACCCCATGTGTCTGAGCTATTTAATGGTATTCACACCTGCATTTACGCTTCTGGCAATAGCAGTTGGTTTAATTAATACAAAATAGTTGACCGCAAAATCAGGCAGCTCCATGGATCGATGTGGAGAGAGCATTGACGATCCAATTGATTCAATGGCGCATAAATTCAAGTCAGTGGAGCATAAATTCAGTTGGTCGGTCAGGCTGTGCAATCCATCAATATGAATCAGAACAGCTCAGTCTCAATAAATTCTATATGGGATGCGATGGTGGTCGATTGGAATTAACTGGAAGTGGTGATTGATTATTAATTAATTTAATTTGGCAGAGGCGGAGATCGAATTATTAATAGTGTGTAAGCCAATGCCCAACCATGCCATGAATGCAATGATACAGACCATTTAATAAAATTTAAAGATACGGATCCATATATGATTTTCTTAAATGCCTAGCAACCGTTCGGGGATAGCAGGGTGCTGTCATGCGAGTTCATCACAGAAATCGCTCCCTCGTCAAATGGATTCCGTTCGCGGATAGCAGGGTGCTGTCATGCGAGTTCATCACAGAAATCGCTCCCTCGTCAAATGGATTCGGCAGAAGCTAACAAACATTGGTTCCTTCAAGACAAAACTACTCTTACCCTTTTGTATATTATTTGCACTCATTCTAATCGTGGGCTGCCCTGGTTCCTTCATGGGATGGCACCTCCATTCCACTGAACATAAATCCCTTGCCTCCAGGTACTTATCTACTTCAATTTAATTTCTCCCTTTCTTGTCCTAGTGATTTCGATTTGCACCATGCAAATTGTTTTTTAGGGGTGTGATTTACTGGGGTTTGATCTCGTGACCACCAGCCCAGAGAACTTTTGTCAAACTAGACCAAAGTATATGGATTTAGCTAGAAAAATGATTTTTGAAGTTTTTTCATGGAATGTAGTCTCAATTCAGCTCAAAATTCGGAAATTTCTAGGAACGAGGGTGCTTCAAAAATCATTTTCAACCCAACAGATCTTCCTTCTTTCTTGTGTATGTGCATGCAACACTCCACCTAGACAAGGCCATGGCAGCACCAGCTAAGCTAGTTTTCTTCATTTTTTCTTTCCTCTATGCAATATAGAACACCGGCGATGCATATGTTAATGGAAACGGTAACGGGATTACCACGACTGCTGTCTCTGAGTGTTGGGGATTAGAAACCTCCCACATGATTTTCAGGTTTTTAGTGGGGTTGTCTGTCGGATTTTCTATATCGTGCTGGGAAAAAATGCCCCACGGCGGTGGCTGTTTGCACCACTCGAGTGTCGGGGATTAGAAACTGCGCTCAGCGCTGCTACATGATTTTCAGGTTTATAGTGGAGCTGTCTACTAGATTTTCTATTCCATAGATGGTATATCCCAGACTGGTTTATTTTACCTCTGGGATTTCACAACCTTTGTATCTATAGTGTTGCTTTCTGATATTAGTACATGGCATTCAGTATATTTTAGTTCTGAGGAGATACATGTCTGGCTTACTTAATTTGCCTTTTAATCCAATAGAGGTGCATGAATAACTCCAACTGGGCACTTATATCGTGATGAGCAAAAATATATTTTAGTTCTGAGGAGATACATGTCTGGCTTACTTAATTTGTCTTTTAATCCAATAGAGGTGCATGAATAACTCCAACTGAGCACTTATATCGTGATGGGCAAAAATGCGAAAATGTTGTGGGGGTAGTCTGTCTATTTATGCTTAATGTTGTGGTGGTCTGTCTGTCTATGCTTTGAAGCCTTTGACATCTTTGATTTTTGAATCAGTGGAGAATATCTGCAAGGAAAGGAAATTTAATGCTGAAAAGAAAATAATTGTTGGGATTTGAACTCCATAAGCGTAGTTTTGCCTCTGATTTTAGGGTTGATTTTGAAACTTTTGTTCACGAGGGTCCAACGTTCCAATAGCCATAGATGCACGACCATATGTTTCGCCACGGACAGGCACGTGTTCGATTCCTCTGAGATTGTGCTCTTGTATAATGCTTCTATTATGGGCATTCCTTATCCTGCCGCCTCAATTTCATTGGCGCTCTGGGATAACAGGCAGCAGCAGCAGGTTCCCCTTGGTTTTCAAGGGGATGTTAGCAGCCATTTCTTTCCATTGTTGCAGGTTCCCTTTGGTTTTCAAAGGGGATGTTAGCCGCCATTATTTTCCATTGTTGCCCTTAATAAGGCCTTCTAGCTATAATGATAACAAAAACATGAGCAGCATTGGTGTTGCTGCTCGTAGTGGGGGAAATGTCTCGGGTTAGAGTCCCAGGGCTGTTTATCCATTAGGTCGAGAACATGCATCTTGAGCGCTGCTTTTAAGTTCCATGCCTGCTGAATTGAGTGAACAGGATTTGAGGCACGAATGGGAGGTCTGGGGTCCTGTTCATGCATTGGATTTGGATAGAAGATGAGAACATGATATTCTCATCACCTTACATTGAAGGCACTTACTTTTATCGATCAAAGCTAAGCTATGATACCTGAGGACTCGATGATAACTTGTGGGCATTAATGTTTAAATTAATAATTAAATTAACTCTGGGAATACATATTAAATTAATGCTCGAGGTTACATTGAAGGCACTTACTTTGATGCCACCGATGAAAGCTAAAATATGAGCGCTGAGGACTTGATATTCTCATTAATTTTTTCTTTTATAGAATTCTATGTTTAATTTCTTGATTAGACAATAAATAGTTTTGCATAAATTGGTTTCCATGCATGACATCTTAAAATGGTTGTATTCAGTTATATCGTTCAATAGTTTTAGGTCCAACTTCTCCACGATAATATAGAATTGAGGTATCATCTTTCAATCTTACGATAATATAGAATCGAGGTATCATCTTTCAATCTTCTTTGTTTGGAATTAATAGTTTTGAGGGATCATCTCTGTATTGTCCTTTTTTTTTTGTTATAAGAACTTTTTGTTACATAGATCTTGTGGATCAGTGTTATAAAAGTCTTGGTTTCTTTCTTTCTATAGATTTGTACAAAATAGTAGGAATTCTT